>JANEYH010000045.1:0-29033 GCA_024713555.1 Spirodela polyrhiza | reverse complement strand
AGCAGAAACAGTTAAAACAAGAACCTTTGCTACTTTTTTTTTTCCCCGTCCAACTAAACTTGGGGACAGTCAGCAAGCATCGCCGCCGCAGAAGGGGATCCTCTCGTAATCAGCTGCAAGCCCCTGTGGCGATGCCGATCTGCTTCACGCCGAGTTTGTAGATGACCTCCATTCCCCATTGCTGGACGTTCCTGATGATGGTCACGTCGCTGGGCTCCTCATTCCCGGTGAATGCTAGGCAGACCTGGGCTTCCTTGACGGCGATGAGCACCCCCCGTCGGCCCCAAGGGAATGTTGGCGCCGTCGAAGTGGAGGGTGATTGCCGGAACCGAGACGTTCTTTAGGCTGCTCAGGTCGTAGCAGGTGTCCTGCTGGTTGGCGGGCTCCACCGGGGGGTACTGCGCCATGGCGCGGCGAAAGGCATTGCGGAGGGTGCTGTACGCCGGCGGCGGCAGGCGGGTGATGATGGTGCCGGAGTCGATGATGGTGCCGAACTGGAAGACCGTCGGCACCGCCGGGATAGGATGCCCGCCGACGCTGATCCCGATCAGGTCGAGGGTTGGCTCCTGCGCGTTGCTGAGCATCGGCGTGTACGCCGCTGCCGCCGACGGTGAGCTTCCTGGAGGGGCTCCTCGGGCTGGGGAGGCAGTAGGAGAAGATGTTGGTGCTGAGGGCGTGAGATTCCTGCGTGGGCAGCGAGAAGGGGCTGCGGGAGAGGCCGAGCAGGCCGGCGATTCCCGTGAAGAGCCTGATAGGTTCCCCTTCTTGTATGATACAAACTCAATGTAATTTGGGAACAGATTACGAAACGTTCAATCCGTAATTATTAAAGAAGAAAATAACGAATCGAACAGACAATATTCATCTCATTTATTAGAGAACAAGTGATGTCAATCCAGTTACACAACCAACGATGAGAGGCAGATGAATACCGTTCATAGTTATCTTCTTTGATTGTAGAATTCTAGGATTTTGGACTCCTCTCCTACACTTAGAAACTAACAATTCAGTGCTTCTGAGGGATGATGTTGTCAGAAGAAGAGGATCTGGTCATAGGTTGCAGCAAGATCACTAATCTGATAGAGATCACCGTAGAGATTGAGAGGAATGGAGAGGAGAGGAAGTACCAAGAAAAGTGATGGTAGAAGAATCTTAAATATTTTTTATTTTTTCTGACCCAATTGACCCCTCGGCCATGATAGTTGGTGGTTGGCAGGTCAGGCGGGCTTAGCCAGACGGGCTGGGCTTATCTAGCCCAAGCCCTTCTTCAGGGCCCGACATTCCTAGCCCGAAACTTACTCCTGTCAGATGCTGGTTGTCCTCTTGGACAGTTCTTTTATTTCTTCTACTCTGCCTCTTGCGACAAGGAACTTGACTGCTGAGGAGTTTATCAATACCCCAACATTGTGCTCGCTGCAGCCGAAGACCAAGTTGGGGACGACGACGCCGAGGGCTAGTGTCAGGCACTCGATGACAAGGAAATTTACTGTGATGGGATTGTCACTGTAGTGGACGGAGTAGAGGCAGGTGTCGCCATAGCAGCCGCTAGAGGCATTTGCGTGGCAGGCATTGGAGGAGCAGGTGAGGTTGCGGTTGGAAGAGGATCTGGAGGGGTCGAAGATGGACTCCTGCTGATTGTAGCAGGAGCTGACCCAGGGCTGGCACTGGACCCAACAGACGCTGCTGCCGGTGTCGAAGATGAAGGTCTGGTCCTTCGGTGTGCCGAAGCACACCATTACCACGTAGTCATTGCTGTCGACGATGCTACACTCCGCATCGAGAGGTTGACGTCACGTGCCTCATGGGCAGCTTCACCGTTCCCTGAAATAGGTCTCATTCGCCTGTGGAGAGAGTCAATTATTTGAGAATCCCACGGTGATGGATGACCTTCAAGCCATTTCGGCTCATAGAAGTTGAGATATTGGGCCCTATTTTACATACACGTGGAGGGAGATCTACAAGGTAGACAATTAGGTGGCTTCTGATTATCACAATCCAATAGTAGAATCAACTATCTATGATCTATTGGGAGACAGTAGGTCGACAAGATCATGAGAAGGGTCAGACTACTTGTTGAACTCAAATTAAAAGGCTAAATATGTTATTATGATGTAACCAAGTTCATGTAAATAATATTTATAAAACCTCACTCTTCAAATTAGGATGAGTAAAGATCGATCCTCAAGGAGTGTGAGTAATGAGAGCTTTTTTCTTTTTTCTTACATATGTATATACAAGATAATTATGGGTGAAATTAGATGTGAAAGGAATAGAGATAAAAAGGATAGAGAAGGTGACAATGAAGAAAGAAGGAATAGAACACGAGATAATGATAGAATAAATAATGAAACTACTTTAAACTAATTGTTAATTTATCTATAGAGATGATTATAAAGATATTTCAAATTTAGATCATGCACA
Organism: Spirodela polyrhiza; assembly: GCA_024713555.1. Lineage (NCBI taxonomy): Eukaryota > Viridiplantae > Streptophyta > Magnoliopsida > Alismatales > Araceae > Spirodela > Spirodela polyrhiza. The sequence continues at coordinate 26,612 of JANEYH010000045.1, read as the reverse complement.
AACTTCATTATGCACTAGTCCTAGGCCAAGTGATGCTTGATTCATGACGATCTTAGTGTGCTCTAGGTAATCTTCTCTTCACTATAATCTTGAGCACGAGAATGCCATTAATTGGGCCTTGATTTCTCTCTTTCCTTCAGCTAACTATTGTTATAGAAAAAACCAAAAAGCACCCTCTAAGAAGGGGATGAGATTTCTTAATCTCTTAGGGAATTAGGCCCCTCTAATAGATAGTTATTCATCATAACTATCTCTCTTGGTGGATGGCTTAGATTTTTCTATGAGGGCAGTACTCTAATCCTTTTCTTAATCTCATCTTAAGACGTCTTAAGATAGATGACTTAGATTTCATCTCTTGATACCCCTTTTAAGTCTAAATGGGCTAAGCCAAAGTCATATATCAAAGTTTAAATAGACTTAATCAAGGTGACGCCCTTTCTTGGGCTCATAAACATATTAGCTTGGCTGTCTCCATAAGATTTAGGCTTTTCCTTGGGTTGAAAATTTAGGCTTCTTCTATTACTTCTAACTCATAATAAGAGTTCACTAAGTCCTTGTAATCAAATAATTATCAAGAGAATGTGAGAGAATCATCACTTGACTTCATAAATGTCAAATAAGGTTAGTCTCATAATATCAATACAACAAGTAAAATAATATGGATTATGACTTAAATGATAAAATATTATGAATATCATAATAAGTTGATAACACATGCATAATTATATTCTCTACCTATTAATGAGCATCTATATATAAGATATTAATACATAGATACAACTACTAATTTATAATTATCACTATTGATCGTTAACTAATTACCTAGGAGGTGATGACATAAAAGTAATTAGATGAGGATAAAATAGTGGTGTTAGAAATAAAAAGGAAGTCTACTCATGAGAAATATAATAAGGAAATAATGGGAAGTAGTAAAGGGAGTGATGTAGGATAGGTATGATAAATATGATAGACTTGGAGCAGGTTGGCTAAGGATGATATGTGGATGGATAAATCAAGCCACAGATCTCATCATTGATTTGAACCTTTAAATCCAAAGAAAATAATGATGGTGTAGCCCCATTCCTTGGCCAAGGATGGGAGTCCTAAGTTATAACCACTACAATAAGTAAAGTTCTAAATTCAAAATCCCAAATAATTGACCACGAGAAAATATAAATTTATTAAACTAAATTTGACGGTGGTGAAAAAATAATTAAGAAAATACTAGATGGAATAATATAAGTCACCAAAGAGTGAAGATAAGACCTTCGACACTAGTACAATGCGATAAGCGGTGTGGCGAGCCTCTAGTTGCACAAGCAATGAAAAGAGTAGGGTACATCAATCATGATCACAATTAGGAAAATTAGTCACATCAAGATCACAATCAAGGTCATTGAATGATTAAATCTCTTCTCCCTCTTGACTCTCACTCTCACTTCTACTGCCACCTTTGTGGCCACTACCAAGAGGAGGGCCACCATGGCCACACAAGCCACCATGAAAATCCCCGTGGTGTGGGGATCACACCATGTCACCAATACTTGTAGGTGCTTTATATGGGCTGCCACATCATCAAGCAAATTTTGCGTGCACTACAGTGGCGTGTAGGTAGACATACCTCATTTGTACTACCTTTGGTGGCTTGGTGCTTGGTGGGGGGGTTCAGCTCTTTACCCAACTCATCTATCAACTATGCCATTGCCTCTAGTTGGGACACCCTCAAGCAGACATGCCTAGTGGATATTGTGTTGCATGGACTCTTCCGGCAGTTCAACACACCCACCAAAGTCATGTGGACTGCCACTGAGGGCAAGATAAGGTCTAGGTGCCAAATGAGCAAGATGAGAACTTTATGGGTGAGGATTGTCACCCTTGGATGCCGCTATTGTCTTGCGTCCTCCATCCAGCATGTCAAGTTGGCCACCCATGATAGCGAGATAGTCATGCAGTTCCAATTGATGTACATCCTACACATGTATCACCTCCTTGGGAAGCAATGGCTCAGATCACACTAGGTGATTTGCCACGAAGCATGTTGTCGTTGATTAGAGCTGTTCCTATCTAGGTCCATTGATAGTGCAAAGATGGTGCATGAGAGGTAGCATGGGGTAGCCGTATACATGGAGGAGCTCGAGGGGAGATCCCACATGTGCAAACTGCATGACTAGATTGTTCTCACCTATGCAATGGAGCCTGATGTTTTGGAGGAAGAGCTACTTGATCCCACATGTGCGATGAAGATAAGAATTATGGGTAATATATATATATATGTAAATGTAATATTTCTATATACATATTTAATATATATATTTAATATATATTTATTTATAAAATTGGGCCTAATATGTAAACATATATTATGCCTACATAAATTTATTTATATTTGATATATGTACTAGATATATATTTATATATAATATTTAGGCATAGTTTAATATAATCAAATCGTTGATAGACACTCATGATTAGCAATTTTGGCTAATTAGATCATTCATCATTTTGATCTCATGGATGATTGATTATGATTGGAGTACCCTATCTAGAAGGGAGCCTAAAGTTATCTAGTTACCGTTGTTTTCTATCTTGAGAGTTTGCACTCCTTGTGAGTGAGCATTTTCCTTTTTTTGGGTTCACCGTTGGTCTTATTTCAGCATTAATTATTTGATTTCTTCATTTGACCTTGATTTAGAAGTTCTGAATGAGGCTCCTATCATATAGTATCAAAGCCAAATGAGTCATAGGCCCCAAATTTATAGATGTGAAATTGGAGCACATCGAGAGTGAAGTTGAAGAAGTCTACCTTGGTGTCAAGTCCCTTACAAAAACAATTATCTCAAGCATTCAATAATAGATGGATGAAATCACTGAGAAAAATAAGAATATTACATGATTGTTGCATGAGCCCCATCACCTCGAGAACAACCCATCTTGCTTGGCACTATAGTAGAAGGCGGAATTGGAACTTGTAGCCTGACAAGATTTACCTTTGCTATAGAAATAGATAGATTCAAAACCATTGTTCCCTATGAATCAACATCACCGTGGAGTTATTGATCAACTCATATCTAGAATAGCTCCATACACCTTCCCACGATGATGAATGGAAATTCCCCTCTTCTATGGGAAGGACTTTGAATCCAAACTACTTCAAGGTGACCTATGATTCAATTCCTTTCATTTGTTAGTCGGCAAAGGCCTTGTAGAGGCTAGCTTTAGCATGGTAATCGGACTGTCCACTAGTTATAATCGGTTGAATACAAGCAGCCCATTGATAGTTGAGAAGAGTTTAAGATATAATTATTGAATTGATATGACACCAAGGCATTGAATTTCAAGTGTAAGGAATTTTTAGCAATTGAAAAAACATGAATAGTGGATAAGTTTTGAGAAGAGTTTGATGTCATGTCAAGTATTGTGAGGAACCTTCCAAATGAGATTTTCAAAGGAAATTTCTTAAGAAATTTACACAAAGATATCCAAGTAGAGGTGTGTGCTCAGCAAAATTGAATAGAAAATTAATTTTTTGAATGAATTGAATGCACACTCTCATCAACAACATTGCTTGAGAGGCAACTTGGGGATCACTATACCAGAAGAGAAAAGGTTCAAAAATCCTAACATCTATTACTTTAGTTGGCATGAAGACAATGTCAAGAGGTCTATTCTAATTGTAATAGCCAATACCTTGGACAAAAGAAAGAAGACCTTATGGTCATAGAAATCTAAGCAAGGTGCATCCAAGGTCTATGCTACTAATGAGATCACAAATTTTCCTTAGGACATAATCGTCACAAAGAATTTTACATTATCTTCACCTTGGCATATCTTAATTTTACCTTAGAATTTGAATCTGTCGAAGTTGAAATTGTAAACTCTTTAATAGAGGAGAATATTCTCCCCCATTTAAAACTGAACCTTTCCACTATGTGATAGTTGAATTGGCTACTCATGTCATGTAATTCAAAAGGAGTGGTGAATGACAATCTAGTAATGGTAATATTTGATACTAGTGTCACAGAAAACTTCATCAACAAGAATATTGTTGACAAGTTGAAGCTCTCACCTTTTGTGTTTGTAGGCTTTTCATCTTACAAGGCATGAGGGACGTCGTGATGGGAAATGAGGTGTTTTTCAATGTCATGGTTGACTTGGACAAAGTCACTATAAGTGGTCATTTCTTAATTATTCCTTTGACACACATTGATATTGTTCTAAGGCTCTTCTAGATGATGGGGTATCAAGAGGTCAAAAAGGACCTAACAAATTGGTCAGTGGACCGTCTAGTAGGAACAAAGGAGATCACCTTACATATAGAACCTTATAAACGATGCAACTCTCCTCTTATAGCTTGTAGTGGGTCATCTCAAACATGGAAATTTTTTTTTGAATTATATCAAGTCAGAATCTACATGCTTCAAGAATCCGAAACTCAATTGTTTGATCACAACTATAAGAAAAATTTCTTATAATATTTGAAGACATTTAAGGATTGTCACCACAATGTGACATGGATCTCTAAGTTCCTTTGAAGCTAGATACTTGCCTAGTAGTTACTCAGCCTTATTGATACCCCTTGCATAAAAAAATAGAGCTAGAATGATAGGGACAAGAAATGCTATGATAGTGATTCTCATTCGGAAGAATGATAGAACATGGCACTTCTATGTGGACTACTATACCTCAACAATGAAACAATTTGTGATTATTTTTCAATTGTTATTGTGGAGGAGCTTATGTATATGCTACATAGTGCCTAATCTTTTTTAAACTTGATCTTTAATCAGGTTATCATCAGAATAAGGTCCACACAATGAACGACCCTATAATTATATTTCAAACTCATGAGGGTATTATGAGTTCCTCATAATGCCATTCGGCCTGACTAATTCCCCTCTACCTTTAAAGTAGTGATAAACTAGTTTTTTTACCTTTTATTGTGCTGCTTTGTTCTAATTTTCTTCAATGATATTTTTATCTATAGTAGGGATCTAAGGCACATGAGTAGTATTTGACAATGGTCTTCAATATTCTATAGAAAAATCAACAACATATTAATCCCAAGAAATATACTTTCGATCTCCATCCGCTCGCATACTTGGTACATGATTTCTATAGATGAAATTGTTGTAAATCATAACAAGCTATGGCTATACTTTGATGGCAGACAACCAAATCTCTCTGTGAGCTTAGGGGTTACCTAGGACTCTTGGGCTACTACTGTCTATTCATCTAGCATCATGACTTGTTAGCATGGAGCCTCACTCAAGAGATGAAGAAGAATACTTTTTGTTAGAACCATGAAGTAGAAAAGGTTTTCAACCAACTTAGACAAATACTAACCACAATTTTAATCATCACCCTTTTGAAAAAGGTGATTTTCATCATCTTTCGAACTTGAAGCATATGTATTTAGTAAAAGAATTGGTGTTATTTGATGTAGTAGAGGTGACCTATAGCATTCTTGAGCAAAACTCTCAAGACCCACCACCGCCATCAACAAAAATCAATCTATGAGAGAGAATTTATGACCTTGGTGCTTGTGATTCTCAAATGGTAACATTATTTAGTGGGAAGGAAGTTTGTCATCTACATTGATTAGAGGAGTTTGAAATTCCTCTTAGAATAGAATCAAATTATTCCAAAAATTCAAAAAAGGATGTTGAAAATTAGTTTTTTTAATTTTGAGATTAAGTGTAAACTAGGAGTTGACAACTATGTAGTTGTTTCCTTATTGCATACACTAAATCATCTTTTCAGTTCATGGCCCTAGAGATTTCCTACCTTGCACTATTGGATTTGGAATTGATTTTGCACGAGAATACATGTGTTGAGTTCTTGGCCCATATTTAGACGGTAATTCACACTCACCCAAAGAAATGGTCATGATAGTCTCTACAACAAGGCCTGCTATTTCATCAAGGGAAGTTGGTCATCTCAGCCACCTCTAACTTGATTCTGTAGTTGATGTAAGAATTTGATGACTCAGCCACTGGTGGCCATTCAAGCTTTCCTCGCACATATCTTCATCTATTTTGGAATGTTTGGTGGTGTGGGATGAAGATTTATGTGCAAAGACATGTGGTGAGATGTAGCATCTGCTAGTAGAAAAAGATCTAAAGTATTGACACCATCTAGGTTGCTCCAATCACTCACGATTCTAGTGAGGATTTGGGCAGATATTTTGATAGATTTCATCGATGGCCTCCCTCCATTGGCATGCTACAACATGATTCTTGTAATGGTGGATTGTGTGAATAAATATACTCATTTCTCAATGGCAAAACACCATTTCACAACACTCGGAATTGCTGAAGTATTTGTTTGTGATTTCATGTGATTATATGACATTCCAAAAATAATCATTTCTAATAGAGATAAAATATTTATGAGTACATTCTAACATAAAATGTTTTGTCTTTAGGGCAATGAGTTGTGGAGAACTAGCTTAAACCACTACTAACTGATAGTCGATCTGAGGTCACTAATAGGAGGTTAGAGACCTACCTTTATTGCTTTATGGGGGATTGTTCACATCAATAGATATAATGGTTACACTAGGTGAAATTTTGGTTTAATACAAATTTCAACAGTAAGTAGGTTCTACCCCTTTGTAGATCATCGACAGTAGGGAACCTCCTTGTCTCATACTTGACACACTACATTCCTCCAAGCTTTCTACACTAAGAAACTTCTTTAAGAATGGGATGCCACCTTGATATAATTGAAGCAACATTTAATCACAGCTCAAGCTCACATTCATATGGATGGAGATCTACAAGGCTAGGGAATTAGGTGGCCTTCGATTATTACAACCCAACAATGAAATCAACTTCTCTAATCTACTGGGAGAGAGTAGGTCAACACAAGCAAGATGAGTGTTAGAGTATTAATCATTAGCCAATTACCTAGGAGGTGACGACATAGAGGCAGCTGCAGGATTATAGAATAAAGGCATCAAGAATGAAAAAGAACTCCACTCACTACAAGTATAAGAAGGGAAGAATGAGAAGAAGGAAAGGGGAAGAAGACAAAGAAGAGGAGACCCGCCATCTCTAAGAGGTGACTATTATCTAGTTATTGTTGTTTGCTATTTTGGGAGTTAGCTCCCCTTGTGGTTGAACATTTCTACTTTTTTGCATTTACTGTTAGTCTTACTTCAAAATTACTCTTACTTGGTTCCTCCATTTGACCCAGATTTGGAAGTTCCAATCGAGGCATTTACCATAGGAGCAGCAGGAAATGGAAGACAAAAGTGTCATTATAGAGTTGAAATTCCATGAGGTTGAGGGAGCATGTTATTTGTGGGTGGCATCCTGTGAATAACTTTTAGTAATTGAATTGAAACATATTAAATTCACTTTATTGTGAATTTAAATTCTAGAAATTAGCTTTGGAATTTAAATTCACTTTATTGTCACCCAAGGGTAAAGAAAGTGATGTTGCTGAATCAAATGTAACATAAAAATTGTACTTTGCAAGGGGCTGTTGAGTAAGGGAGGGGTCAGTATACTAAGATAAATCTTTTTCTCGGGAGGGATAACACAAATAAGTAGGGGAAGGGGTCAGATTTATCCCAATGGTAGCAAGAGTAACAGTACTGTCTATAACCATGGAGGCAAAGGGGATTGCTATCATCACCCTTAGTGTATGTGGAAAAAAAAAGTGGAGAGTGCACATTTGCTTGAAACATTTCCCAAGCCATCCATTGTAGCAGAGACATTTCATGAATGGGGGCTTTGTGCAGTCCTTTGAATCAAATGTTGAATGAAATCAATTCTTTTTTAGATATTTGAAGAAAAAAGATTCTATGCGGTAGTATCCCCTTTAAAGATAGGCTCGCTCTACGATCTCAGGTAAGAATGAAGGAGGGTTCAAATTGACATTTCCAAACGACGACCTTTTTCCAAACTTAGGTAATCTGGATCTAATTCCGTATGTGGATGTGGACACCCTTATCAAAGCTGCCTATGATAACATACATTTTCCCCGATTGAACAAATACATTTAGTATTGTTCACCTTTTATGCCTGAATGGATATTTATTCGTGAGACAACTAGGTGCGGTGAAGGGAGAGCACCAATTGGTAGAGAAAGAGCCATGACCCCTTGGGGTTATCTTGCGCTTGGAAGTAGGAAAAATAAAAGATATAGTGATAGTTTTCTTCTTTGTCGCCGTAAATAGGCATATTGAAAATAGCATTTTTTTTATTTTAAATAATGTAATGGGCGAACGATGGGAATTGAACCTGCGAAAAGGAATAAAATTCTTGCCAATACAGCACAAATAGAAAAATAAAAAAATAACTGAATTAACCAAATTTTGCTGATGTAGAGGCTATCAAGAAAGCAGCATAAGTGAATATATAACCTCCAGAAAAATGTGTCAATCCAACCAAATCTTGCTTGCACAATGGAAAGGGCCACTGGCTTCTCTCTATTGAATCAAATTTGCTAAAGGTGCGTGCTCATGAGCCCATGCTAAAGTTTCAATTAATTCCTGCCATGGATTCTAGCACAATTGATTCAATGTCAAAGGATAAAGGAAAGGTGACCAAAGCTCTTATTCCAACAAGCCCATAAAATTAAGAGGATAAATGGGCTAAATTCTTACTGATGATATTACCAGTTATTCCGACAACAGCTTATGATATTACCCTCAGGTCACTCCCTAAAGAGTTAAATCCATTCCTTTAGGATAGCAAGGCTACGTGATCTTCTCTTCTCACAGCAGATTCTATACCCAAAAATAAGAAACATGACCGCGATAGGTTGATTTTTGCCTTCGAAGGCCCAATTGGATTTTTTTCTTTAAGGGTTTCAAATTATCTTGTTAAAGAATTATTCTGAAGAAGAAACTTATTTGACCCCCTTTTAGTGGCTTTTTAGCAGGTTTTGCTAAAAGCTTTTTTTTAGGGATTCCTTTTTCATTCAAAAATCTACAAATATAACTCCAATCACACCTGGTATGGAGCTTTCATCAGTCATTACCAGTCACAAGAATTGATATCTATTTCTTTGAGTTGGTAGGAATGTGTTCGTATTTATTAATAGGTTTTTGGTGGGAACCTTTTAGCATCATTCTATTGAGTTTGAGATAGCAATGGTTGAGATGGCATTTAATTATGAAAGTTGGTTAGGTAGCTAACCCTGTTAGTCCGTTATTTCAAAAATAGGAGCATAAATTCGGAAGAAAAATCAAGAACTAGGCAATATGACTCCATTGCTTGCTTGTCACTCACACAACTGAGCCAGCAGAAATAACAAGCTTGAAATGCGAATTGAGTTAAGTAACTTAGTTTAGTGGCCCCTAGCTCTGTTGTTCCACTATTTCCATCTGTCGCCTAGAATAGAGGGAGGATGCTGGAAGGGAAGGCCTGTTGTCGTCATCAGCGTTGTACTCATGCCTCCATCGGGCCATTGTGGTTGTCATGCTTATGGTGTCACTGCAGTCGCCACCCTCATCTCCACGGCAGTCACAACCTCTGCATATCAGACAGAGGACTGCGTGCCTTTCCTCTTCTCTAGGCCCCCATCTTAATTGGCTGTGTTGGGCTTCAAGTTGTCAGCCCAATATCAGACCCTGAAATTCATCCGAAAATTTAGGTAACTTCAGTAAATTTCTAATTTCTATTCTAATTCTTCTTCGCGCTTACCAATCAAATAAAATGTTTCTAAAGACATCTTCTTTGAATGTTTAAGTTAGTGGCAATTAAATCATGAAACGAATATTTCTCAAAAATGATATGGAAATGAAGTAACTTTGATGCATATGCTCAGAAATCTAATTTGTATTCCTATTCAATCTGATTATGTTTTAAATTATAGCATAATATTTATCATCATTTTTCTATGATTTGGACATAAAAATTGTGTTATCATGTAGTGGCTCTTGGCATTACAGCTGATGATGAAGATCTCAAGAGGCACCATTGTGAGGATCTTTTACATGTGGGACCTTCAATATGCCCTCAGGACCAACTGGCATGAGATCGCATGGAAAAAACTTCTCGATTCATGGCAGCTTAATGTCCCACTTCTTCCCCAATTACTTTCATGACTCAGTAGTTTTACCAACCCGGGTGAGGTTTATCTTGGCAATATGTAAATCATTCCCAGCTCTTGCTAAATATGATCCAATTAAGCAGCATTTCAAGAAAAAAAGTAAAAATGACGCTGGAAATGGTCAGAGATATTATACTTATGGTCAGAACTTAGGCAATGCGAGTCCTCTACATGCGTCTGTATGTTGGAAAGAGGGAGAGACAAAGTAGGCCTTTTCTCGTTACAACACTGGAACTTTTTATGAATAAAATGGGTGCCCTGTCAAGGCTCAGTCAACTTATTATCTGACGGAGAGAGAAAGAGAATACAGAGAATGAAGGAAATAAAGAAAGATGGATGGATCGATCGATAGATAGATATATATCGAGAGAGAGAGAGGAATCCGAACTTTTGGCTAGAAACTTCAAATACTTCTTCGAGTCTCATTGAAACATGGGACCTAATTTTATTTTCGAGAAGAAGCTTGCACGTTACTGGAGAATACTTCTATGATGATAAGATTGATCTTTATGATTTGAGCTATAACTATTTTCATCTGATTTTAATGCCAGTACTAATATAATCTACTGCGATCTATCCCACATCAATGCATTACCTAAATGTTCAACGAAATTTTTTTTCTATGACGTTCAATTTTTTCTCCGTATCATTTTGTAAAATAAGTTGTCTTTAATCCAATTCCAGGGACAAGACATAGCCTTACGCCGTCAAATTTAATATTATGTTCGCTCTAGCAAAGAGTATATTATAACTGTCACTAGACCCAATCGAGATGGTCCTCATAAATAGATATCCTCATTGGGTACAAGCTAAAAAGTACTTTTAATTTCCATCAGACAGTGTCTAACAGATTTTATCTGTCAGTTATGACTACTTAGACTGAGGTAGGATTTGTAGTATTATTATCCCGTTCTTCTTCTCTTTCTATCCCTTGTGAACCGTATCCTCATATGATTGTTGTAATTGTATTCCTATTGTCGACCGGGCTAGACATTGGATGTGCTGGATACTTGTGGTTTTATTGAAGAGAACTGAGGGATTCATGCTACAGTGTATGATGGTGGCTGGGGCTACATGTAGAGAATGCAGATCAAGGACCGTCGTAGTGGATCATCTGCACGGAGATATGGGTATCCGCAGTGATGGAAGCATAGATCAAATTTGTCTTGTTTTCTTGTCGGAGAGATGGGTAATCGTCGTAGTGTGCGTTCTCTTTTCTTGCCAGAGAACAGGAATTTTTTTGGGGACGTGAATTCAAAATATGTTACATCTTCAGACGAACATGTAGGATGTAGAGATTCATGAGATGAGACCAGTAGTTAAAAAACACACTTTATACTTTGGTTCAATGATCCAATGTGTTTCTAAGAGAAATAAAATGACTAAAGATTGTGCTTCGTACTCTTCACGTGGGTGGGTAAAGTTCGTATATACTTCTATAAGTCATTCTTGGGATGAAGGTACACGGGTTTGTCTTTTCCCTAGTTGATTTGGTGTGTACACGAGTGATATAATTTATGGTGGGAACAAAGAAGAAATAAGGACAATGTAACCGTCAATATATTGTGGCATACGCGTCTCGAAGGCAGAGTTTGGGTGCGACATATTTGAGGTCTATTGTTTGGAGGTTCCGTTCTTCTTTTAAAGTTTTTCTCCCTGATAGGTATCCCATGGATAAAAGTGTAAACTGCTGTGCGGTACTATCCCCCTTATTTATTTCTTTAGCTTTCCGGTTCGTGGTTGGGTGCACATCCTGCGGAACCAGGTCTAAATGAGAGGGGCTTCATTTGGTTTTTCCAACAATGCGCTTCAATATTTTACTCAGTGATGTCATGAAAAAAACCAATACTTTTAAGTTTTGGCCACCTTTCACAAAGGCTCGACCAAATAAAATGTATAAAAAAACTAGAGGTTGGTAGCCAAGTTTAAATTATCAACTTCCATGAAATGACTAATCATTTCAAATCATGTAATTCCAAGTTCCAAGAAGCTGATCTGTTATTCCTGCAAGTCTTTATCTGTTGAGAAATGGTAATGGAATCGAGCACGAATGGATGAGGAACAACCACGTACCTAGGTTAGAATTAGGTGGAGAAAGGGATTCTTGGCTAAATACTTTTCTTGCTCTGATTGCTAGTCTATCCTATCATCGCTGAAAAGAGACCAAGGGGACTTTGTTTAGGCTGCTAACCTCAGGACGAGTAGCAAACGCTGGCGAAGTACGAGGGCGTCATTAAGGAAACAGCAGGAGTCTTAATTATAAAATAACAGTTTATCGATATTTATAAAATAAGCATAGGTAGTCAACTATCAAACCCCAGGTGATAGGGTGCAGATTACAAACTTATAGATATTTTTTGATGTCCCTCTTGGGTTTCGTGGCGTGACAGCAACGAGAACTTCGCCAATTAAAACTGATAGGTTCCTATGAATATGTATATCTGGGCGCCACAAGGCCCTCATTAATGACTGTCTATTTGCAAGTTTCCACGTGCTTTCTGACCAGAGATTTTCCTTCTCTACTCCGCACTGATTTATCTCTCATGAATATCTTACACGAACTGAAGTTATTTAGCGCTTAACGCATGCTTGGTTTGTGAACATGATGATCCAAGAAGCTGACTCCAATGCAATTGTTGCAGTAAACTAGTGGGTATGAATTCCTCATTAATGTTTTAAACCAGTAAACGGCAATGAGACAAAGCCGATCCATCGCTAATTCTACACAGGTCTTCACGACATTTTTTAACATTTCTGATTCTCGAATCTCTTTCTAATTGGTTTTTTGCTATTCCAATTTTTGTTTGATGTTTATATACACGAAAGATTATTTTTTAAACACATCTTTTTAACAGTGCCATTAAACATTGAACAGCATTAGAAATTAACGAAAACATTGAACAGCATTGGGATCAACGAAAACATTGAACAACCTTCTTTCATAGAGCTTATCGATCAATATTCATCACCATCCCTTCATTCCTTGTAGGTTGTTTCGATTAGTTTTGTCGATCCAGGTTGTAATACAGGAACACGCAAAACGCACTCTGTAGAGAGAGGGTCACTGTATCACATGAACCACAGCATTAAGCCTTATTTTTCAGGTTTCCGTGTTATCAGTTACGAGGCTATGTTCTTGTAAGTTAGAGTACTAAATGAGGTCACACATATATTTCTTGCAGTTGCATTACATCAAATGTCGCAGTTATTCCAGACACACCAGAAGCGACACTATACAGCATACAGGGTTTTCATCCAAATCCCAGAAGAGAAAGATCGCACGGGTCCTCGGATTCGAACTACTAGAAGAGCAGGAGGTAGCGCGTAAGGCAAAGCTGTTTTTATTCCAATTACTGAAGACAAAGTCGACGTTCATCGGGGAATCAGGCGCAAGCGCCGGCAGCGAACCCGATCTTCCTCGCACCGATATCGTAGATCACTTCCAATGTCTTCTGCTGAACATTCCCGATGATACCCACCTGGCTTGCGGCAGTATTTCCGGCGAACGCGAGGCAATACCGCGAGCTGCCGCGGGAGAAGAACACTCCTGCTGTGCCGAGGGTGACGTCAACGCCGGTGTAGTGGAGCTTGATAGCCGGATACGTCACGGTCCCCGCGTTGCTGAAGTCGTAGCAGGTATCCAGCAGGCCCGACACCTGAATTCTTGTATACCGCAACATGGCGCTCCGAAAGGCCGACCTGAGCGCGGCGTAGGCCGCCGGTGGTAGGCGGGTGATCACAGTCCCAGAGTCTATGATTGTGCCGGCAACTCTGAAGACGGCCGCGGTCACCGGGAGCCGCGTCCCACCGACACTGATGCCGATCAAATCGATGAAGTAGAAAGAGGGCGCGCGCGGGTTCGTCAGCATTGGAGTGTAAAATACTCCAGATGTGGAGCTCCTGCCGAAGGTCAGGCGGCCAGTAGAACTTTCCCGGTCGGGGAAACAGTAGGAGAAGACATTGCCGAGCCTGGAAGCTGTCTGTGACACCAGAGAGTAGGAGCCTCGGCCGAGACCCACCAAGCCAGCGACACCCTCAAGGAGGCCCTGGTTATTTACGCCGCATCCGAAAATGAAGCTCTGGAACGCGTTGGCTGGTGTCAGCGTAAGCTTGTCGGAGGAGAGGAACCCGACGGTTGTGGAGCCGTCGCCGTATTGGACGTTATAAACGCAGGAACCGGCGGAGCAGCTTCGGGGATTGAGATTGGTACAGGCCGTCGAGCTGCAGGAGAACCGGCTGTAGGAGGAAGAGGCCGAAGGGTCGAATATCGGCTCTCGCTGTCGGTAGCACGACGTGCAGGGCCTGCACTGGACCCAGCAAACGTCGCTGCCGGTATCTATTTCCACGGTCTGGGCTCTCGTGGGAGTGCCGAGTCCGATTGTAACGACATAGTTGCCGGTGCCGAGGTAGGCACCGCTCCGCGCTGGAAGGGAAACGCCGCTGTGCTTTATGAATGTCTTGTTGTCGCCGATGGAGCCGGATATTCTCGCCTGCAATGAAGCAACCCTGAGGGAGTCCTGGGCCAGAGTTTCTAGTTGGCTGTGTTTGCTGTTGTTGTATGGTGAGCAAGGACCATAACGGTGGACGATCGTTAGGGAACGACCCCCCTGGGCGGCTGTTAACAGAGAAGGGCAGAAATGTTAGTCTGTTTTTATATATGGGGAGGAGTCGGATTTTTATGTGGAGGTTGTAAATTCCATTAGTGAATAGCAGGGGATAGCTATATACAGTCTTGGGAAAGAAGAGTGAGAAAGAGAGAGAGGGGGTGGGGGCGGAGAAGTGGAGAGTGAGGAGAGGAGAAATAAGAAGAGAGAGCGGGAGGGAGATGGAAAGGGAGAGGGAGAGAGGCGAAGAGAAAGGATGGGAGAGGGAGAGAGAAAAGAAAATAGAGGAAGAGAGAGGGGTAAAATTCGTAGGGGCAGGACATGTTACCTTAGGACATGTGTGAACATAGAAAATCATTATTCATTTGTAACGCAAAGGCTACGATTACTGATCTCGTAAATATGAAGCCTCCAGAATTGTTAAAAAAGCTGAGATTTCATCGCTGTATTCAATTCAGAGTGGATGTAACATGTTTGCCTTCAAGAAGCTTATTTACCATGGACTGAAGAGCAATTGGCCGGGGGCGCGAAGTCATCCACGCGAAAGACAGAGTAATTCGTGTCAATTCCATGGGCTCGATTGCTAAAGCATAAAAGAAGGCATCCCAGGATAGACGACATGAATGAGAAAGAGGGAGCCATTGGAGTCCTGATCTTCGCCCTGATTTCCAGCGGGAAAAGAAGACTCTTTATAGAATTCGTTCGGTGTAGGCATGGATCGTGCGGCCGTTTTTTTGTTTATGGACTTCATAGGTACTGGATTAGAATATTCGACTCATCATGACAGAAAGGAAAACGATTGTTCTCTTCTCTCTATTTCGTTTTTCATATTATATATAGGCTAGATAGAAGTCAGTAATAATAAAATATGGTTCAGAGCGTCCAAAGTCAGAGGTGCATGCGAGGCCGCTACCTGCTACATTTATACAAGTCCAATTATATTTGGAGCAAGTTCGATTGAGCGTCATGGAGATTCCAGTAATGTTTGATTAAAACTCGAAAATAAGGAAGAACTTAGTTCGGTGTCAACGGTAGAAATGCCTAAATAGCATGGCTGGCTTTAAATTTCCCTAAGGGAAGCTGAGAAGAAGTGTCTTCACGAGAGGGCGTTTCAAGGAGTCTGAATTCCTTTTGAAAAATTTAAATTATTACAGCCATTAAAAGAATTAGCAGGAAAAGGACCACAGCCATTATATTTGCAATTGAAGAATCCAAACTCTCTATATTAAATTTTTTTTTTCTTAACTTTAACTCTAAAGAATTAATGTGCAACGTAAGACAATTAAACTAAAAAGGTGACGTAAGGACAACCAATGATCTGAAAAATATGGTCATGATTTGCAATTTATGGTACTCTTGTTTTCGTTAAAGGATTATTTATCTCTGATTGGAAATCGGACAATCTTTCTCTGTTTATTATTTGATTCAACTTGCAATACCGTGGAATCTAACTTTGTTAACGAATCATCAAATGAAAGTCGCCATTTTAATATTTACTTATTTAAAAGCCCGAATTCACCGATTATCATTTTACACGCAACTCCTTTGCTATTAAAAAAATATGCATGACATTAGGGCTAAGGAAAAACTCAGGTTGATTCAGGAGATATGTTTGCCATTGACTTATCGCTTTTGGGAAGTGGAAGCGTGTATGTGGAGGATGTGCGCAAGTGGAGAACTCAGGAAATCATTTGAAAAGTGTGTAATCATAACGGCATTGGTCTACGTTAGTCTCCAAATTAATATGCATAGACCTTAGGCGTTCTTAGTTTCGTAAAGACTTGAATGTAGTTAATGTTCTTCTGTGTAAACTTCACGAAATTCCATTAAAAGAGTTCTAAAGGTTTCAGTTAGCAATAATTGTCTTCTTCGAGATTCGGTAAATTATCCAAATTCGCAAGGTCCTCCTGGGTAAAACTTCACTCATGATTCAGTTTTTCATGAGGTATTGGATTTCTCTCATCGTGGCCATCAATGATCCAATTTAAACTTCAAAATGTCATGTCTAATGGACAAGGAGATTCAAGTAAGATCGGTTATCATACTTTCATACCTAAAGCTACTTCAGTTACATGACATCAGTGACCACAAACCGAGTTCCTGTGGGATGATAAGTACAATATCTAGCCCTTAATATAAATTTGAACTTATCTAAATCTTAGACATTCAACAAATCAACGATTTATTGATTTCTGCAGTAAAGAACCAATACTTCTTTGCGATAGGGAAACTTTTGGTTTGGACTGAAAAGGTTGCCTCTGTTGATGAGAATGCTTGGTTAAAGCCAGGAGGTCCCAGGTTATCAACAATGGCCGACAGAAGTAGAATGTAATTTCATGGAAATGGTCAATTCAGTTCAACATCGACAATCCTGATCGAATTTTTCGTAAGAAAATATAGGATACGAACAAAGTGCCTACATATCATTATCCACCCAATCTGCCTGCTTAGCGATCATGCGCTGCAGTTTAATGATCGTGTAACATGATTTGGAAAATCATTCACCTATGGAAAATGGGAAACATTATATAATTATATCAGAATATGTAGAAGATCATTTAGGTGTGCACCATGTCCGTATCTACGAACTCATAGTACATGAGTTTTGTTCCCAAACGTGGTAGAACTAACTAAAATAGTTCTCCTAGGCTTCACTAGAATACCGATACATTTCTACCTTGCAAATTAATTTTTGATTACGGAGGGTAAAATACGTTTATATATTATTATAACTATGACGATCTTTGGAAGCACTTTTGATGTTAGGTGATAACAGATTTATTCACACATCTCTAAACGAATCTACGTCTAGATTTCTCAACCGTTTCCAACTCAGGCTTTCGTTCAATGTCTAATCGTATGAAATGAATTGAGATCAAACGGAGGATATATAGAAAATAAATATTAGCATTCATACGTGTACACACTCTTGGATGTCCCGTACATACCATAAATTTTTAATAAAATAGTCAAACACTCAAATTGAAATTTCAACAAAATGATGCCAATAAATATTCCCATTATCATACGGAGATGCCTGAGTTCGATCTGCGTACTCTTCAAAGAACCCCTTAAAGCCCACTAAAGGTCCAAAAGTACATCGTTGGCCACACCGCCAACAGTCTCTCCACAAGGGTGCAGGTGAATGGGTACCTCTTGGATTATATAGATTTAATATATAGTAGGAGATCAATATGCCAAGAAGGTCTTCAGTTCAGCGTAGCTAAATAAGTTTTGATGTGTAGAGTTCGTCAATATATCTACCATCTTCTTTGTTACAGTCTACATCTCGTTTGAATGCTTTATCAACCTCAGTTCAACCCAGCTAAGGGTTGGTCGGTACTCTCTTCAATTCAAACTTACTCCCACATTCAGTTTCAGTGGAAAATTCTGTTGAGACCTTTATTAAAACTGTTTCCACCTAAAAGAATTTATCAATGGCTACCTCACATGCCCCCCTCCCTTCTGTGTGGGACTACATCTCTAATGGATTATTCCATCTTTATAGGATGCTCTTCTCAACAACCTCTCCTAAGTAGTAAGAACCATTGCTAAAATAGCAACCAGTGCCCCCTCCTATACTCAAATCTTCCCCTATCCAATTAAAAACAAGAATATTAAAATAGATTTTTCGTTCCATTGTTAAGGGGAATTAACTATAAATAACTTGTCCTTGATTTTGGTGAGCTTCCATCTGATAACATATTAATTTTGTACAATAATGTAATCTATACATGATTTATATACCTTCATGATTAAAATTAACATGTTATCTTAAGTACTTGAATTTTGAATTTTGCATGAAAACTATATTATTTATTTACTTATATATCCCATTAAAGATTTATTTATTTTAATTCATAAAATTTAGTTTGATTAAAGCTTAAATAATTATGAGATTAATGACATACAAAATTAGGTGTAATATTAGATTTAGATGTATAAAAAAACCATTTAGTATGCTATTTTCATGAACCTTAGCTTTTAATGTTTACTATTTTTTATTTTTTATTAAATTTTTATATATTTTTTATTTAATTTTTAATTTTCAAGAAAAGAGCAAGGGCCTGGGCTGAGCCTAATTGAAAAGCCCATAAGCCTTTCACGAAAGGGCCCAACACTCCACTTAAAGAAAAGCAGGTGGGTCCGCTAAAACTAGAAACTGCCCAACAACTAAGGCAGTTACCCTCGAAATAGAGGGGCAAGTGGCAGCCTCGTCTAGGCCACATCCCTCCAATTAAAAGAGGGTCTGAGAGAGGATCCCAGCCATACAAATGGATGGCCAGGATCCTCCCCAAGGAGGCAGTCCTAACAGAAGTGGGGGCTCCCCTGGGGCAGCCACCAGCCACCTCCTCGAGGGCCAAGAAGACCCTAAGACCAAAATGCCCCAAAGGCCCTCTAAGACCTTGAAGGGTTCGGATTAAATTCATTTGCAAGGAGCTATATTAAGGAGGCAAAAAATTTATAAAGTGTATTTCTCAGATTGGAGAGGGGCACCCAAGAGGGAGAAGAAAATATTACTTCACCCTTGAGCCAATCTAAGAACTCCGAGGGATCCGTCTGAGCATTCCAAATATTATACAGAAGAGATTTTTAATATATTTAATTAGTTTCTGATATGTTTCTATTGACTATACCGAAGGAATTTAGTTTTATGTTAATTTCTTCTTTAATAGAATCTTGGGGTCATACCAAGCAAATCAAGAGAGGGATAGTTAGAATTTCTCATACCATTGACCTTGTGAGTGGCACATTATTTACTTAGGAACATAATCCATTATTATATTTTACTTTCAAATGTATCTTGGATCCCTCTAATCTTCTTTGGACCCTTTGATTCTTTAAAGTTGACCAAGGGATTGAGTTAGAGAAGCGGTAGGCAAGATTAGATAGAGAGTAGGAGTGAAACATTATTTTCATTATCTTATGATCATTAATGTCTTCTACCTGATTCTTCCTCTATTGATGATTGAAAACTTATCAAAATGAGATTCTTCCATTGCACTTCTTATTTTTAAAATCTACTTTCTTCTACCCTTTCATTAGGATGTTGAGTGGTGATAAACTTGTGGAGCCTAAAAATATAATAGATTATTAAGCCCCATAATACAGTTGTATTTTAGAGGTAAAATAGAAGAACCAAGATGAAGTATTCAAAAGTGGACATAGGCCAAAGGACTGCTAAAATTTTTAAGTGAACTATCTTCTATTGATTTATTTTATATTTATAGATATATAAATGATGTATTAACTAGATTAAAATATTATAATTAATATAAAAAATTAAAAATCAACTCTCCCCTCCCTAATGAATAATTTAACCATTTAAGAGCCAACACCTTTGTGGGGATATTCAAGGATATTGGCGATCAAATAGCCTTGAAATATAGGGGGTTGCCCCTGTTGCTGGCAGTGCTCAGCGCCTACTTTCAAAGATGGAGAGATCGGTCATCATCTAGAAGAGCATAGAAGAGACCATCATCTTGCAGCAGAACTCGGAATGCCAACTATGCATGGACATTATAGCGCTGAGCTTAATCAACCTGGCCAGCAACTTCAAGTGGTGCTTCCTCTATCTTGGCATCCTCCCTGAGGACTTTGAGATAGAAGTACAGAAGTTTATTAGACTGTTGATGGCAGAGGTTTTCGTCAAGGATAGAAAATATGCAACGTTGGAAAAATCAGCAGAGCAGTACCTAGAGGAGCTCATCTAGAGGTGCGTAATTCAGGTTGTGGAAATGTTGAACTGGTGGTGAAAAATGCCACATCTATGATCTCCCCCATGAATTGTCGATTTTAGAGGCCAAGGAGGTAAGCTTCTTTGATTGCTGCAGGACTTTGCTATTGAGGAAGGAAATGATAACTGGGCATTGTAGATGATGAGAAGATGACGCTATAAAAAGATAGAGACTCTTGACCTCCAAGGTCAAGATGAGACAGAATTGACCCATAGACTTGAAAACTCTTCGAACAATATACATACATATATATATATATATATATATATATATATATATATAGAGAGAGAGAGAGAGAGAGAGAGAGAAGGTAGGGATAACTTAGATTGTTAGAACAAGACGTCCTATGTGGACTTAGCAGAAGTGATGCCTATGATTTATATGACGCAAAGTAGGGTAGAAGAAATAACAACTCACAACAAGAGCATCAACACAAGGATTTTACGTGGTTTGGAGGTTAGCCTCTTATGTCCACAAGTAACAATGAAAGCTCCACTAGATGTGAAAAGTAGTACAAGACAACACTCTCTAAGAATCTAAAGAATAAATTTCTAATCTTAAGCCTTCTGAAATCTTAGAGAATGGATCTCTAATCCTAGTCCTCTGATGCACTCACCAATCCAAAAGAAATATCTTCCTTGGAAGCTCTCTCCTAAGCACTCTATCTCTGTGCAACAAGGATAAAAAGGATTCTTTAAAATGATGATAAGGGGCCCTAGTAATCGTGCCCAAGAACCTAGGAGTCACCCCAATAATTGTACCTTGCAAGAACCTTGAGAAATGTGCTAACAATTTCCCCATCTTCTAGCTGCACCATTTCACTTCATGGCCCACTCAGCCCATAAGTGGGCCATTGAGTTTGTGAGAATCTATCCTTTAGCATGACTATTTTTTCCTCATGCTCTGCCTCCTCTCTCTCTTCCCTCCACATTAAATGTGTACATTTAATGCAGCAGGCTGAAAAGGTAAGCCACATTAAATGACACAGACACTTTGAGTAGTCTGTCACTCTAGTCTCTCCTTCCCACTAGGGTACACTGATCAAGATCACTCGATTGTTGGATTGATGATCATGATTGATCGATTGATGAACACAATCATGATCAGGGCCATCAATTGCTAATTGATCGCTTGGTGGATCAAAGACCCATAGTTGACCTATCCATTGGATGATTACTTTCTATCATCTGATAATTAGGATTCAACATTGATGATCGAGATTAAATCTCTATATCCCTCTCTCAACTCCCACTCACACTCTTGTCAGCTGCTACTTTTCTCTCCTCCAATTGATGACTGACTTTGCTGCCACTAGCTTTATTGCCATCGCCTCTCTCTCCTCCCATTCTAGGAGACCAACTTTGCAAGCACCAACTTCACTGCCACCACCAAGTCAATTGCCACCACCTTCATTCTCTCTCTCCCTCTCTCTAACTCATTCTCTCTTGCCCCCTCTCAATAGTCAATAGGGATTCTTCCAAACCTCACCTTCACTGCCATTGCCTCTCTCTCCTGCCTCTAGAGATTGACATTGCTGCCACCAGCTTCACCTCTACTACCAAAGATGCATCTCTCTCTCTCTCTCTCTATCTCTATCTCTTATTAGCCTCGCTCTCTCTCCTCAATCGATTGGGCTTCTTCAAAACCCCACCTTCATCACCGCTGCCTCCATCTCCTTATACTTTTGGAGATCTACTTTGTTGTTGGCAGCCTCACCACTAGCGACAAAAAAGAATATATTTTTTTTTGTTGTATCTTAAGAAGCTAACTTAGACTTAATATCACTATCTATAAATATATATATCTTAATAAAGTAAAGAATTACAGCTAATATAAGCATATATATTACAATCTTAGGAAGCTTAATTTATACCTATCTTAATAAAGCTATTACCTCTAATACACATCATTATAAACTTAGGCTTGTTTCTATGTAATATATATTTAATATAAACAGCATATAAATATTGTATATATACTAATATAAGAAACTTAGGTCTACGACAATATATACTATGCCAACGTATATATAGAATTATATATATTTATATATATTTAAAATATGTATCATGTACATATTTATATATAATATTTAGGCCTAATTTTTAAATATATATTATGCCTATACATATGTAGTAGTATATATATTTATAGACATTTATGTATAATATTTACATATATAAATACTTAATAAAAATATTATATATATTTATATATAATTTGTAGGCATGGTAGAATATAATAATATTATATGGTGATCACTTGATCATGATTGATCGGATCATCATAATCAATGATCATGATCAACAATTTTCTCTAATCAGATCGTTGATCATTCTGATCGGATTGATTGTGACTGGTGAACCCTAATTCCCACATGGTGATTCTTTTAATATGATAGTTCATCCACAACATCTGCAAATCCACGTTTGATCGTGTAAGCTGGAGAGCTGGAGGAAGTGTCCTTGAGGTGCACGATCTCCACGGAGTTCATGTTGAACTCATTCGACGGAGTCATTGCCGTGGAACCTTGGATGTCGGAGATGCTCCTATGATGTTGACGGTGACTCTTGGCACGTTTTAGACAAGGGGAAGTGGGACGAAGTGTGGGGAATCCATCATATCCCTCACTCCGGTGCCTGTCACTTCACCAGGGGACAGAGTAACGTCTCCCGCCGCGACCTCACCACAAGACTTCGGACCTTTCTGGGTTTCCCTTTGAGTGGGCTGAAGGTGATCAGAGTGATTGACGTGGAAGGGGCGCCAGTGAAGGTATTGCCGAAGGAAGTCGGAGACCTGATCCATCTGCGATACCTAGGCTTGAAGAAAATAAGGATAACATCCCTCCTCTTATCAGCAGATATCTCAGTTGCAATTTTAGATATCTAGGCGATGCGAATCATGTAGGATACAGAAGGGTAGGATCGTGGTGAAAAGAGATTGATTTAGAGGAGAGAATGACCAGAGAGGAGAGAGGGAAAGAAAGGAATTTGTGCACCAAAAAAACCTTGGAAATACGAAGGTTTCAATATAGAAGAGAGAAAAATTTATAGTTCGTAACTACCCCAAGTGGGCCGCCCCATTTTACCCCACAAAGACTAGTGAAACGTCGCCCCAATAAAAGTAAAAACTGCCTAATACTTTATTCTTTTTGCATTAAATACTAACAGACACTCGAATACCCAACACTATGTAGATAGGGATCAATGGACACAACTGGTGACCGGTTGACTGAACCGGTCCATGACCAATGGTCATGAAAAAATAGGGTGACTGGACTGATGATCCGGTCACGGTCTTTAGACCAGTGACCGATCATGACTGGATTCTCTCTCCTCCCTCCTCTCTCCTCTCTCCCTTAGAGGCTCAGAGAGAGAGAGAGAAAGAGAGAGGCCTGAGTCAGGCCTTTTACTAGGACGCCTAGCCCATAACCACTCGCTCCTCTCCCTCTCTCCTGAGTCCGGGTCCTTGCCCCTCACTCTCACATCTATCAGCCTCTCTACCTCGTACTCATCCTAGTCTAGGGCTCTCTCTCTCTTTCTCTCTTTCCTTTCCTCTCCCTTAGGCACAAGGGGTCCTCAGCCCCAATTCCACCTGTGTTGGCCATCTTGTAGCCGTCCATGGCTGCACCGCTTGCTGTTGCTCATCGAGCCATCTGCCTCACAAGCACAAGGGCTCTCTTTCTCCCTCTCTCTAATACCCTAGTTATAGGGGATCCTCAGGTGATGCTGCAGCCGTAGAGTCTATCTTCTTGTGCAGGGGATCACAGAAAGTAGTGGCCAGTTCTATGACATTTAGTGGTGGCTCTGTGTCCTAACTTGATCCCCAACTATACACTTCTTTTTTACTTTTCAGATTCAGCACAAGGTTGTAGAGAGGTAACTTTCAGAATGTTTTGATGAATTTACATTTCTTTTATTTGATTTTTTATCATTTTTTTGTCGTTTCGTTCACCTGATTGTAAAGAGGGTGGCTGATTTTTATCGTGTCTTATACTTTCATGACGATGATTGAAATGTTACTTCCTAGGAATCGAGAACAATCTGCACATGGGTCATTAGCATGATCAGTTTGTCAACAATAGATTTTGCTAAATGAAACTCACCTACATTCCTAATGAGTAATATTTTCTGTTATAGAATTTATTTCAACTACTCAAGGTGCTACTTGACCCTTCATACAATAGTACATCAATTTTTGAAGTTACATTATCTACGAATGCCAAAATGTTTAAAAGTGATACATGCATTGATGAGATGCTAGTGGACGACTACAAAAAGGGTTATGCAATCTCCAAGGGCTGAAATGAATGGTTATTTAGGTGAGCTTACATCATTAGTTATAATGTCAACTCATTAGAATGATAGCACAAGACTAGGTGTTTCAGATATTCACACCTTGTAGTGTTTGCAAAATATTTTGTCTCAATCTGAGCAACAAGTGCTCCCTCAAATCATCTTTTCTTAAGAAGATGAGGAATTGTCAAATTCAAAAGGAGAATTTTTAGCCCAAAATAATGTGAATTTTAATAACCTTAAGGTGTTGGGTTCAGGAGGATGACATAGATTCTAACTTTGAAGAACTCGTTAAATAACTGAACTGTTAAAACTTTGGTGCTCAATTTAGATGGTTTAAATTATTTATGTTTAAACTATATTATAGTAATATATAATTAAATCTTTTAGTTCAATGTAATTTTTTTCATTAGATGTACGACCCATGTCCTTGGCTTGATTCTATTGAGTGAATGGTCAAGATGATATCTCACAAAGTTGTTCATTTACTTATTTATATATCATACATTCTAATTTAAATATATTATTTGTAGTTAATTAATTTTAAATAATTAAAAATCTTATTTATTAATATTTTTCTATTATAGATGAAAATGTTAGTTAATTTTAATCATCTAAATATTATATAATTTTATTTAATTAAAACATAATATAATAAATAATAGGTCATACTCAGGTCAATCTTAGAGCCCCTGACTAGACCGTGAGCAAAATGAATTTTAGGTCAACGTCCAGATCACACCCAAAGACTTGAGTGTGACCGTGACTGTTGATCCCTATGTGTAGAGGATCAAAGCGCTCCGGCGTGTAGTTATTCATGCCAAAGTGGAATCAGTGGCCTTGGGAGCTCTTCAAGCCTCGGCTCTCATCAGAGGCTCTACATTACCAAAATTCTCACGCCTCACCACCTAAGAGTTGGACCGCGAGTGGATCCCTGCAAGTTTGCTGACGCTCTCCAGGTTGGTTCCCTATGCTGCAAACGTTGGGGATCGAGTAGCTGGAACTTCTGGAGCAATGAAGAGTGGATGATGGGGCGATGCCCTCCCTGAGGAGCCTAAGGATCAACAGCTGCAATGAGTTGAAGATGATTCCACAAGGGTGGAAGGGCCTGGCTAGCCTGGAAGAGTTTACCCTGCCGAATATGCCCAATGAATTCTCTCCTAGTTTTAGGAAAGAAGGGGGAAACGGTTGGGAGAAAATCCGGCACATACCTTAAATCACCGTCAACCTTATGCGGATAACGTGGAGTCTGTGAGTTCTCAGGCTAGTGGGAACTGATCTCATCTCTGTTTTGAATATTCATCTGTTGTTCATACTTTCTAATCAATCTACACAAGTTTCATTGTGACCACGGTTCTTAAGAAATATAAAAGTATTTCAGTTCGATCTGCAATCCCTGCAATGAATAACTAGAATGGACTAACTTTTCAATCACATCAGAGGCGAAGACATCTTTGATTGTTATGGGTAACGGGTGGGACAATTAGGTTTGGGCAATTGTTGGTCTGCATCTCCCAGAACTTGGGAACAGAAGCAGAGTGCTGATCACCACCGTCCAACTACCCCAACACACGGGCTGTAGTTCCTGGACGAGAAGAGAGCTGGGAGCTATTCTTGAAGAATGCATTCCCATATGACGATGCCCGAAGACTGTGCTTGGGGGAAGTTCAAGGAGATTGGACAGGAGATGACCGGGAAATGCAGGGGCTTGCCCCTGGTATTGGTCGGGCTCGACGGTCTGCTTTCAAAGAAGCAGAGATCACTCGACGGATGGAAGTCGATAGTAGAGTCCACGGTGTGGCAGAACGACAAGGAAGACCAATCATGGGCGGAGATCCTTGCGCTGAGCTATGCCAACTGGCCGCACCAACTCAAGTGCTGCTTCCGCATTTTGGCGTCTTGTATGAGAA
>JANEYH010000044.1:0-29334 GCA_024713555.1 Spirodela polyrhiza | reverse complement strand
TCCAACTTACTTAATCTCATGATGCAAAGGTAAGACAGTTACTGCATTTTGGAGATCTCTCGTTTCTCATGGGTAATTGTCACACGGGGTCCGATTCCGAGCCAGACCCCGGGGACAACATAACCCCGCGCTGCCCGACACGTGGCGGGAGCAAGCGTGGGAACGAGACGCTGGCGTGGCGATCAAGACAGGCGAGGGGAGATGACACCACGACGCCACGCCGGGGAGAGAAGGCTAACGGCGTCGACCAAATGGCAGATGAGACAGCTGACATGGACGTTTAGTCTCACACCACGTGTACAACGGAACGACGGGTGACGGGACCCTATTTAACAGGACCCGCACCCCTGTGATTGGTCACCTTTGGTTAATCGGATCTCATTCCCTCTCTCTCTCTCTCCCATAGTGAGCCGGATCCCGACGATCCACACGAGAGTCCTCTCGAACCCGAGCATAGCTGCCTGGGGTCGTGTGACAGTAACCTTTTGATAGCCAATGATTTAAGATGTAAGCATTGTTATTGCAAATTACCTGTTTTTTTACTTATCTCACAACGGGAGAAATCTAATTGACTTTTGAGACGTAGGCGAGGATAAAAATTTACTTCAGATTCTTCGCAAGTAAAGATCTTGTAAATAAAGCATTAAGTGATGGGTATGATTGTCAGGACCTCCCTCTATGACATGTAGTTAAACAATAACTGGGAATTGTGTTTGAATTCCCAATTTTTCATCATAGAAATCGGCACGTCGTTATGTCCGATGCAGAACTGCGGTGACGTACGCTTTCTGATCCCTTCTTAAACGAGCGACTTCCAGTAATCGGATCTCAAAATCGCATATACTACCCAAGATACAATGCTCCATAATCTCACAGACTTAATAAATACATACGCTGGCTAATTTTCCCGGTTTCATTGAAAGCAGGGGCTAGTCCATGGAAGAAACGAGGAATGGGCAACGGAAGTGGAGATAGGATCCGATGAGAGCACCTTTTGCAACCGCTATTTATGGTTCCGAAGCTTTGACTTTATTAGTAGACTTAATTAAGTGTGCCATGCGAGCTCTTTATTCCCGCATTCATGGTCTAATTCTCGGGTAGGCCACTCTTTGCTGCCTCAACTGATTCCTCACTGTCTTGATGCCGTCCCAAACTGAAACCGGGGGATCGCTTTGAATACTTTCTGAATAATTCAGATCATCTACCTTGTTGGTTGAAAACAGCATGAAGCGGCAGTCAGATTCAAATTGAAATTGCCGCAGAGTGCACGAAAAGGAAGTGATAAATCCAAACGTATGTCGGTATGCAGTTGCGTATACTGGGGGTCGCATGGTCGAAGAAATTTCGAATTCTGGTGGACACAAATCGCTCTCACGAAGGATATCGGCGACCTGCATGAAGGACGGAAGACATTCACGACGGCTTTGGAAAATTTCTGCGCGTGTTATCGCCCTCATCTCGGAGGAAAGGAGCTACTGGGTGGTCAGAATATTGGTCTGATGGTCAACGACGTCGTTGGCGGTTGAATTTGGCTGAGGATGGGAAGGGATAACCTCAACGGTGCCGTACTGAAAATCGAGGGCAATGAGTTCCCACGCGGGAACTCCGTCTCCTCCATCTCTGTGGTTTACTTGCTATTAGTTTGTTCTGCCTTGCATGGGTGCCGACATATAGAGAATGAAAGATCCATCTAAAACACTTTTAGTCTAGTGTGAGAGCAGCATTGAGGGATTTGATATCGCTTCCTGATGAAAACGTCTGAGGTTACTTATAGACAGTTGATCTGAGATTATATCGATGTATACTTCTTTGCTGACGTACGGCTCAGTAAAGTCTGTTTATCATCTTTTCGTTGACGAGAATTTGTGACGTTCACATAAGGGAGTAGGTTGGGACGGAGACGGTAGGCTTTCCCCGATTCCTGTTAAGTTGTAGACTTGATGGATATAGTTTGACATAGGAACGCGGAACAAGACAGAGAGATGGAGAGCTAAACGCCGCACCGGCGGACCGCGTGCTTAGATGGGGAATGTAAACCCTTTTGTGCTGGGTTCAGGCAACTCAGATGGGTATGACGATGATGGTCTGTAAATTCGAAGGCGATAAATCGACAATTACTCGTTATTCTATAACGTAAGACGATGATGCCTTACCAAAGTTTTGTAAGTTTAATTGCATCTTATGAATTCATGTGGATGCCATAGTTTTACATGATTTTAAATACATAAAAATGTTACGAAGTGGTTGTCAATCGAGCGCACCAAATAGGCAGTCGAAATACCTTTAGTAGTAAGCTGAAATATTTTATATAGTTATTTACATAAATCATCTTTAATAAGGTACTGATGAAAATTTTGAATTTAGTGTTGAATTGTATAGAACAATAAAGAAGGATTGTGATTAAGAGGCATATTTAAGTCCATGTGGACTCAATGTAGGTGCGGTTAATCAAATTAATATAGAGAGTCATCTAAACTATGACTTACTCTTTTGAAGTGATGAGATGTTTCAGAAGTGAGTCTAGATTTGTATGATCAAAATACAAAGACTCCTTAATTAGTCAAGAGGTGGCTATTATCTCTAGGTGTTATTTTCAATTTCACTTATAATATAAATATAATTATGACCTGATCTCTACACATCATTATTTTTAACTCATGCTTATATGAGAGGACTTAAACCCTAAATTCTTAACGAATCAATTTAATAGTGATTATATTAAATTATAACCTTATAGTATATAATTTTTGTATGTATGTCAATATTGAAATTCAATCTAACAATCTCTCACTTATCTAATATATATATATATATATATATATATAATCTCCTTATAATTATATGTTATGACCTTATGAGTTCATTAAATTTAATTTCACTATCAAAGTCATCTCCAACAATTTTGTCTATCAATTATATCAATATATTATTAAAAATTTTAATTACATTTGTATATAATTAATTTTCTCAATAATCACATATATTAATGTAATAAATGACATAGACCATGTATGAATGTGTAGCATTGAGATTCAAGTATGTACATGTCAATTTAATCTGATTTTATTATTTATGGACACCTATGAAATAAATTTAAGGTGTGAAACAAACACAAGCTTTATTCTTACTTAA
The DNA here is from genome assembly GCA_024713555.1 of Spirodela polyrhiza. NCBI lineage: Eukaryota > Viridiplantae > Streptophyta > Magnoliopsida > Alismatales > Araceae > Spirodela > Spirodela polyrhiza. Next base: position 26,202 of record JANEYH010000044.1, on the reverse strand, counting down.
AATAATCATATATATGCTTACAACCGTAAGACTATCAAAATATAAACATTTACTTATTTTATAAATCTTCATAAGGAATCATACCCATTTGAGTGGTGTGCTCCTAAAAGACCTATATGCATCTAACTACTTTGAAACTTTTTCTTAATAATTAATAACTTGATATTTTTGTGCTTAGACTTTATGAAGCTCATTACTATTATAATAAATATGATTAATTTAATTTAAAAATATAAATACCAATATTTTAATTCTATTAAAAATTTTAATTTAAAATTAAAATATATGCATCTATACCTCATAATTTAATAACTCATAATATTTTATAAATTTCACTATTATAGTTGGATAAATAATAAGCTTTTGAATATCGCTCTTCTATTAAATAATTCTTCCAACTAGTAGGTAGATATAGCATGGTGAAATTTAAATTGTCATTTTATTTATTATTGTGAACATTCAGTTCTTTCTTTTGAATTAAATCACGTAATTAATTTTTTGTGATATATTATTTGATTACATGTATTTTCAAACATTCTAATCATATGTGTGATATTCAAATGCATAGATAATTGAGCATACATAAGACTTGATATGAATAAGGAATGTTATGTGTCTTTTTAGTTTAATAATTTTTTTGGGCACTAATTAAGATTAAATTTGGTATCTTTGATAATAATGATATCAGCTAATTTATAGCTTTGCATGTCAAATCTTTCAAGTAATTTCTCAATTTATTTCTTTTGTCATAACATAAGGACATTTTGGGAAGAATTTCACTATGTTTAAATGTCTAGCACAAAAAATATTTTGAGGGTGGAGGAAATATTATGTCAATATTTTTTTGATATATCAAGAAACTTATGCTAGTATAATGGTAATGTTTTACCCTTCTGCCATTTTGTTGTCATCGAATAAAGGCTCCAAAGGCAATCTTAACTACATCTATCTAATGTTAAATCAATGCCTCTAAATACAGAGCTTCAAAATGAAGTATGTAGAGGAAAGTATATCAACTTCACAAGCCTTGACTAAAGGATTACAAAAGTTATGTTGATCCATTATAACATACCTCGACTAGTAGATTAGAAAAGTTAATGGTAGTAGATGGTGACTATTAATAGTTGATGATAATAAATAGACCAATGATCTTGTAATTCCAGGATTTCGACTAGATCACAAATGATTTTGTAATTCCAGGATTTCGACTAGATCACAAACCAATATTATGTCTTGTATCTTGTAGCCACACAAGTGCCCTAGTCTTTTTGTTGGGCCTCTGGTCATCACTAAATCAATTATCTCATCTTTTTCACATTCTCAAAAGTGTCATATTCTCTGATCAGTCATCCAACTAGTTCTATAGGATTTATAGGTTCATTAAATTTTAGTGTTGTTTTCCTTCGAACACCTCCTGCCTACACATCAATCTACTAATGAGGGTTTATCTTCGACCATCTTCCAAACTGCACCCATGTGTCTTCCCCCAGCATTTAAAAGATGGCAGAAATCAACAATTGGTAATATTTCATGATTTGGAGAATGAACCATGTCCTATAAAATGAGAGTAACTAGTACTATAGTTTCAATAATGTGTCATGTTGTCGCCTTAAATGGTTTTTTATTCTTATAAAATTAATGAAAGGTTTGGATTGCTATTTTTAAGAGAACATGATTGGAAATTAAAGTTGATGAAATGAAAGTGATATAATTAAGACACTATTGCACTCAATATTAATAATATATCATTAAAAATATTTTGGGAATAGGTCTCTTTGTCACAAGATGAGCATAACATAGTTGTTTATACTAAAATGTGAGAACAACTTAGTCACCATAAAATGGGTTGACCATTATTTTCTCTCCTTTATTTTTATCTAAATCTCTCTCTCTCTCTCTCTCTCTATACCTCTCTCTCTTATTCCTTTCAAAACCCCTTTTCTTTCCCTCTCTTATTTCTCTAAATTATCCTCTCTCTCTCTCTCTCTCTAACTAGTAAACATGGAATTTTAAGTCACACAAATCAATCACAATGTCAATTTTAAGTTGAAACACTATCAAGCTAAGGGATAGAAGACTATGGACAACTTTCACGATAACAAATTGAAATATGATCATCTCATTTTGGAACCAAAAGATGATACATTAAACCATATAAAAAAAATCTGAGCTACTCAAATGAAGGATAAGTTCTATATTTTCACTTGGCTCGTCAAGTTTGTATAAATTGCACAACTCTTAATATCTGGTCTTGGAGTAGCTTTCCATTCATTTTAAAGAACATTGTTGGATTATTCTATCTTTGTTGGAGAGTATTGTTCTTTTTGAAAGAAAATAGTACTTTTATTGGAAAAAAAAATTATAGTTATCTAAAATTTTTTTTAAAGAATAATTCGATGGTTAATGGTGACATTATATGCCTAGATAATATCTATATGAATACTTAACGTAAATAGAAACTAGTTATGTCAATCAATTCTTGAGTGGCATTGATAAAATGTGCTTTATTCCAAATTCTCTAGGGCCCTTCTTTTTAAAATATTTTGCCTCATCATTCGTGTTGCCATAAAATATATTTTGACTTAGAAAGTACCTAAAAACAATTAATATGAAAAGTTTATTGTGACATAAGAACAAGAAGCAGAGGGGTCGAGCACCATCTCCTACTAACAGAACAATCAGATTTCTAGTAGCAACTGAGCAATTCCTTTTTTAAGTGACATATGGGTTATATAATATTAAGCATTATTCATTCATTTACTCAAAGTAGAACCTTCTTAGAAACTGAATGCAAATAGTCATACTTTTGGTAAAGACCTCAGAGGCTAGTGAATAGAAAAGGACTTATCCCTAATAGAAATTGATACAAGACAAAATTTGAGGAAAAATAATGAGACATCTCCACAAAAATATCACGATGATGAAGTAAAGTGAACCTTTGAACTTTGTCCTTCGACTCATCTATTTACTCTCTCTTGGACATCAATAAGTAGCTAGTTTCCAAGGTTTTACCGGTTATACATGTTTCACTCTTTCTTCATCATTTCTCTGAAGTCATTTTGGACTTATCAGTCCTCTTATCACTTCCTTTCATCCTCTATGAATTTCTTATTTATGGCAACAATTTACCTCATTATAAGTTTACAGATGACATTTGATTTCAAACAAAATGAAAATTTAATAATACTTCACCTCTGATTTTTTGACAAATAATTTAACAAAAAATAAAATATCAAGTGTATACTAAAGTATACACTCTTCGACAAGTTACAATGATTCTTCGTCGATGTAGTTTTACTACGTGGTGGAAGCATGATCTGATGGTTGCCAGGTATTCATCTTCTTCTGTTTATGATGTTAGCCACAACGTCCACGGGATGATCAAAGGCAAAGTGAAGAGAATAGGGGTAGATGACGTGAATTCAGCCGCAGTCTGCACAATGGAATCTCGTTCGCTGAATCTGTTCTCTCACTATTGAAAGATTCTTCGATGATATGATTTGCTGAGAGAAATTATTCGTTGGTCGTGCCTAAGTAGGGGATGGTTTGGCCACGGAGGCAATTAATGGGTTCATGTGGAGTAGGATCCCTATGCCCCCACGGCACTTTCACTTAAGAGTAGGATCCCTATACCTTCTCCTTCCACTCCGTCACACATTCTGATCACTTGGAGAGACACAATGGCCTCCATCCTGCTCTCACTCTTCGACAATGATGAATGGAGGGTGGATGACATTGCGTCGTCCTCTACACCCCCTGAGAGTTGGTTTGAAGTTCATCCGCCCTTGTCATGGTGTCACCATCGTTTTCCTGAGGCAATCCCCTTAACGATCATACATCCTAGCACACCGCTAGCCTCGCCTGGCATCGCTGAGACAACGTAATGCTTCGTTAGTTCATACAACCGTGGAGATACGCCACAGACCTTTTCAATGGTAGTTGATGATTGAGATGGATCCCAGGAAGCTCCTCCTGAGGAACAATTAATGAAAAACCAGCAAAAAAACAGAATAGTGTGAGTTAAATTCTCGATCATCACCATTTTTCAGCTGAAATGTGATCGGTCAGAGATCATGACTCCTTCAAAGGAGTGAGGTCCTCACATAAATAAACTATATTTTCTTGACCCAATAATTATTTTTTATTAACTCCCTCTCTCTCTCTCTCTCTCTCTCTCTCTCTCTCTCTCGTTCTCCATACACACATATCTGTATATTCTATTCATCATACCAACCAAGAAAATATAAACTTGATATGACAGAATTGCCCGCAAGGTATCCCCCAGCGTAAGAAAATACGAAAATTGACGGCATTAACCAACTCCATACCAATCGGAGGCAAGTAGAGTATGGACATTCACTTTGGCTCTTTACTAATATATGTCCTGAAAACGTCCTTGGTGAGTCGTTTTTAACTCCCACTTAAACTCGAGCTAGTTTTAGGGAGAGCTCAAGCCTACAAGTTACATTTTTTTGCTCAAAGTGGCTATTCTCAGAATATTAAATGCTCAATAACTTTACTAGGATGAAAATAACCATCCAGATAAAACAATGCCAACTTGCGGAAACAACCACCCAATAGGAAACAGCAGATCAGCGGGGAGGGGATGGGGTTACTTTCCTTACTTATTACTATGCGCCCAGCCGGTATGTAAAAGCGTATTGATCTTCCTCGTTACCTTCTTTTCACCAATTGTAAATTATTGAAAGGCTCTCCATTACGAACTAATTATAATCTCTGAAAGAAAACCATGATGCTTATCGTTCTTGTTTAATAAACAAACAATCGTGGAAAAATAGTAGGCACGTTACAGATGTGGTTTTCAAAACATTGACTTTTGCTCCGTTCACTAAGTCTTTGAAGGAGATTCACTCGTAATTGCCTCTCAGCAAAGCATCGGACCCACTTGATCAGAAGTCTACTAGGATAACGGCTTAGCAGAAATCGGTCAGACATATTTAGGTATATCTGAGAAAAACATATGGTAGACAGGGTACACAACCTAAGGAGATCAATATTGAAGAACTTTTGCGGTCATCAGATGTTTTTCCTATACACTTATTTTCTGAAGCAGATAAACACGTCCAATAGAAAAGCCAGGCAGAGGCCACCGATTAACGAGTCATTGTCTGATTCGTCGGAGGCATCATGGCCACTCCTTATTTTTCGTCATGTTCGCATGCCAATCTGAGACATATTATTAAATATATCTCCCTTTGAGGCCTAAATGATTTAAATCATTTATTTGCTCCCAGGACCCATCCTTCATATAAACATATGCTTGTAATCTGTCAATTTATTTCGCTTATTGTAAATCATTGAAACATTCAATCCAAAATGACCGAGTATTTTCCTTCGAAGAACAATGACGCTGATTAATTTCATTCAATATATACAAAAGTCTGACAATGCTCGTCTATGAGCGGTCAACTACGGACCTTGGCTGGTGATCTGGGCAGTTTCCCATCTTCTCACAGGCCGACCTAGGCTTTGCTAAAGACGGTCTTCAAAATGTCGAGGTTCGCACGTTGACATAGCATTTGAAACTATTAAGTGCAGTAAGTCGGGATCATAAGACTGGAGACACATATATGATATAATAAGCTAATACGGTCGAGAATGATACAGTTGTGTGATTACCGACGACTTTTATTTTTGCACCCCGCAACTCTCGGAACGTTTTTTATGAAGCAGAAAAACATAGCAAGGAGAAAACTCGCATAGAGACAAGCGATCAACCAATCATCGTCTGATTCCTTGGCGGCGTCAACGCCACGCCTTGATTTTTCGCCACGTTCGCATGCCAACCTGCGGTAACAGGCAAGAAACAGCTTGAGCAATCTAGAACTCTTATCCCCAGAGATAAATTCTTTTAAATGTCGCACAGAATCAGTCGCTACAGCACGAAGCCCGGGCTTCTCAGAGAAGTCTCTTCTCTCACCTATGTCCGGGTCGAAGCCCCTGTTGCGTAGCTCCCTGTACTCCTGGCAGAGGGCGCACAAGTCGAAGAAGAAGTGTACAAACCAGTCCGGCGCCGGCGTCTCCTCCAAGTTGAACTTGGCTCGCAGCCTCGAGCGGTACCCGCACGATACCAGGCACGGCATCCCGATCAGGAAGGCCACGCAGCTGTACGTCACTCCGTTCGTGTTGCATGCTGCAGAATCAGAACGGAACTCTAGTGAGAGATCCCGATCAGGACTTATCTACTGGGGAGAAATCGGTGCGGTTGACATTTTTTCACGTACACGAACGGCCTTCGTCGATGATCTCCGCGATTTGTCCGAAGGTGACGCATGGCACCAAGAAAGTCGTGACGGCTGTCAGGAGTTTTCCAAAGGCCAGAAAGGCTTGTGAGTTCTCTCATGTAAAGACGAAGAAAAGATGCCTTCCGGAAGGGAGGAGAGTTATTACCATTCCCGGGGTCATCCATACAGTCGAAGAGCCCAGTCGACCAACGCGAGGTCTCCTGTGCGACGACCCCTCCCGGCGCCAGCGGACGGGAACGCTGGACCGGGTATCCCACTGAATCCATAGTAGACATGGAGGCGTGCTGCTGGAACGCCGGGGGATATTTCTCTGATGGGAACTTTTCGGGCACCGGACCAGGATTGCCTGCGTAGCCGGGAAGCTGCTGCGATGCGTGTAGGGAGGACACGGATATGGGTGGAGGAGGATACTTAGCGGCATCGATCGGCGGCGGATAGGCAGCGTGGCTTGATGAGTCGGCGACGTTGCTCGGCGGGGTGTATGTAAGAGTAAGGTTCGTCTGGTAGGAGGGATTACTCGGCGGGGGATGGCCGACGTTGCTTGGCGGGTTGGTTTCTTGCGGTGCGTACTCGTAAGAGCTGGCAGGGGACTCCTCTTCCATCGGATTCTCCTTCTTCTAGATCCTCTTCAATTTCACATAAGGGATGCTAGGGTTTGCCAACTTATAGAGCCGGGGAAGGACTATCCAAATTATTGAAGAGGCGAGGCAAACAAAGGAAAGAAACCTCCCGGTGGTCCATGGTTGACTTAAGATTCCATCTTCAAAGTCTATTGCATACGACAAAATAAAGACCGCAGAGGCGGCTTCCTCGTGCAAGCGTTGAGCTGGATGGTTTGTTTGTTGTGCTGTGGTCTCTGTTCCTCTCTAAAAGCGGGTTCGACCGCTATTATCATCTTCGAAATATTAATGCTTTGATTTTTTGGGGGCAGGAAGGAGTAGTGCGTATGGAATTGAATGCCACCTCTTATAACACACAGCTTGGTTGAATGTTACCGATTCAATGGATTTCCTAACGGCAACACCTCCGTCTAGCTGTTCAGGTGTAGCATGGGCAGGAAGGAGTAGTGCATCTCCTGTGTGTTCTTGCTGTTCAGGTTCTGTCCTGTGTTGGTTGTCTAAGGGAACGAGAAGAATGCCTGAACCCGATGATTTGTCGTCTCCCTGATATGGTGATGAAAGGTTTCTCGTTAAACCTTCGATTCGGGAAACTGACCTTGATATCGTAATTTCTTAGGTGAGAACTAGGTGATGCTGAGGTAAGCGAGCGGCTTACCCATCCCGCCGGTTTGGGTGGCTGAGGTAAGCGAGTAGCTCAGGATGAGGATGGAAGCGAGTGACTGAGCCTCTCGCCGCCACTCGCTTCCGTCCTTCAAGTTCGAGAGGCTGAGGTACACGAGTGGCTCAGGACAGGCAGGGTAAAGGCCAGTGTCTCATACACTGAACGGGCAGGATGGGAGAGCCAGTCGACGTAAGACGGCGACGGTCGACTTTCCACTATTCCTGTGTCGAAACAGCTCACCATTGCGCTGTCTTCCAGCGATGAGCAGTTGTAGGCATGAGAAAGAAAGCGGAGAGACAGCGAACTGACCGGGGCGGCGGACTGGCTGCGACAGGAGACTTCAGACGCAGAACGTAAGATTTTCTTCAATCCCAGGACCAGCTATCTCAGCACCCGCAACCAAAGAATTTCATCAGATAATGTACGATGAGATGGTATCATTCTCCTATATCAAAAACTTCACTGCCTGTACTTGAGAGCGATCCAGTTGATATTCTGCTCTTGCATCTGCTCTTAAACTGCACATAAATTGTGGATGGTCAAGTAAGGTACCTTAGGGCCACATTCCCGCCGAAACTTCTAGTTATAGCTCACATGATTATGTATTTCTATTTTACTAGCTCTAATTATATTTTCCGATGCCAACATAACAATTATCGTCGGGAACATCTTTATGTTATAATAAGAATTTTTTTCATTTCCTATTTACATCATTGTTTTCTATCATTAGTGCATATTAGTTCTTATTTATAAATCAAAACATCAGCTTGTATTCCCATTCTCAATAACATGTTATTTCCTTTTTACATTTGATGGTCTTAATAGAGTGATGGGGAAAATGAAATTTCTATAAAGAAAGTAGAATAACGACATGCTGCTTTCAATAGGAAAATAGTAAAGTTGAGCAAAGAAGTTGCACTCTCGTAGTGACAATCATAAGAGCATGCGCAAATAGTTTATCAAAATTTGGTAGGGCCAAAACAGGAGCAGAACATAATTTTTCTTTTATCATTGAAAAGGCTTTACTTGCTTCATCAGTTCATTTAAAATTACCTTTTTTCATACATTCAGTAACTAGAAACATTATTGAGCTAAAATTTCATATGAACCTTCTATAAAATGATGCCAACCCATGAAAGCTTCAAACCTGATGAATTGTGGTTGGTGTTGACCAATTTTTAATAGCTCTGACCTTTTCTTCATCCACTTTGATTTCATCTGCACTTACAATATATCTCAAGAATAATAAATTAGTAGTCATGAAGTCACATTTTTTCAAGTTAATGTATAATTCATTTTGTTGTAACACTTGAAACACTGATCTGAGATGTTTAATGTGTTCTTCTTCTATAGTACTGTAAATAAGAATGTCATCAAAATAAACAATAATAAATTTACTAATAAAAGGTTTCAGAACCTGATTCATCACTCTCATAAAGGTACTAGGGGCATTAGATAAACCAAAAGGCATGGCCAACCATTCATAAAGACCTGCCTTAGTTTTAAATGTAGTCTTCCATTCATCTCCTTGCCGAATTCGGATCTGATGATATCCGCTCTTTAAATCAACTTTTGAAAAAATTTTAGAACCACAAAGCATATCCAACATGTCATCTAGGTGTGGAATTGAAAATCTAAACTTAACTATTATCTTGTTAATAGCTCTGTTATCAACACACATCCGCCAACTTCCATCTTTCTTTGGAACTAGTAGAGCAGGCACAGAGCATGGGCTCATACTTTCTCTTATCAATCCTTTACTCAATAATTCTTCCACTTGTTCTTAAAGAATTTGATTTTCTTCTAAAGTCATCCTGTAATGTGGAAGATTTGGCAAAGTTGCTCCTAGTATAAGATCAATATGATGTTGTACATCTCTCAGTGGTGGCAGATGAGTTGATAGTTCTTGAATTATAGAAAATTCAGATAACAGATTTTCAACATCTTTTGGTATCCTATTTCTAATTATCATGTTCGAATTAGGTTTTTGAACAACAACAAATAATGCAGTATTAATATCAAACTCTTTAAGAAACTCTATTTGGTTGATGAGCATTACTTTTTTTCTCTCTTCTTTTCCTTTGCTAAAATCACTGCCTTGCATTGGTGCCAAAATAAATTTTTTACCATTTCTATAGAAAATATAAATATTTTCCTTACCACGGTGTGTAGCATCAACATGAAATTAATATGATAAATATCTTTCAAAAACATGTTGAGGAGAAGGAATTAATACGCATGATCACTAAATTATGAGCCAGCCCCATTTCAAATGAAAACTCCCTAAGTATGGCGTAAAAGTAAGGCTACTGTTGAATATTTCAAATTTTTGGCTGCATATTCACATATTGCATTACAAAGAATTTGAAAAGTGTAATGGAAAAAGAGAGACTTATATGTTAAAACTTACAGTGAATGGTCAAAAGCTTATTATATGCACCAATTATTGTAGGTTAAACATCGAACTCAATCTAAAATCTATTTGTGAACTCTTAAGATATATTTATGTAAATATTAGATGAGTCCAAGTCGAATCTACAAAAATTTTATTTAATTTATTTTTAATACAAATATCATGTTTTACAAAGGAAAATATCTTTATTAGAATAATCACATGAAAATATTTAAGACAAAATTATTTTCTTAAAAAAAAAAGATAAGGAACGAGTCATTACTTTTCCAACATGTAAAGGACTCTAAGCAACGTGTCAAGAAACCATGGTTGAAGCAAGTAGATGACTGTATTTGCGGAAGGTGTACTACTCTAGGTGTAGACATGCCAAAGAGAGAGACGAGGGCGTAAAGCTAAGAGGAGGGGTCATAAGAGAGAGAGAGAGAGAGAGAAGGGCGATAGGAGTGGGAGAAGGGCGATGAGAGAAAGAGGGGTTCGAAGGGAGAGAGAGGGCAGAGGGAGGACGGTGCGCTAGGAAAGGGGGAGAGACTACTAGTGAAGGGTTTGACTGGCGGAAGATGACATGTGAGAAAGAGAGAGAGGAATAAATAAAAAAACGAAAAATCACGATCCAACGGGAGAGTTCTTGTTAATGGGAGAGAAGTATCGTCAAATCGCCGACAACATTGGAGGGAAAAATCAACGAAAAACACAAAAACTGATTAACAAGGAAATATAAGAAGGAAAATAAGAAATGAGAGTAGAGAAAAAATGTTAGAAAAAAGGAAAAACAAGGTCAGAGGAGAGAGAAACTCGTTCGCCGTTTCCGTCGGTGAGCGAGAAATCACGGTTGAAAATGATTTATCTGGCGAAAGAGAGAAAAAATGAAAAATCGATTACAAATAAAAGGAAAGAAGCAAGGAACATATTGCACAAAATATCGAGAGGGAAATTCTCTGGAAAAAGGAGAAAATTACCAGAAATGGCCAAAAATCGCGTCAGAGAGAGAGAGAGAGATTTCTCATCAGTGTGAAAAAAATCACTCTCAAGTTGATCTTTGATGAACAACAATGGCAAAGGATGATTAAACATAAACAAAAGAGCAATGTCGAATGAAAAAAATTAAAGACGGAAGAAAGAGTAAGAAAGAGAGATAAATATGCCGAAAAAGAGAAAACCTCCCAGCGAAAGAGAACGCTGGTGTGAGAGAGAAAACGAAGAATCAAGGATGGAACAAAGGATTAAAGAACGTAAAAGAAAATAGCTTGAAGGTTTAATAACGTGAAAAAAAAAATAACAAAGAGGAAGGGAGGGGGGGGAGGTAACAACAAAAAACTCACTAAAACTCAAACACTGAATATCGAAAATATTGAGGAAGAGGTGGAGAATGATTTTCTACCTGTCACATAGGAAAAGTTTCAGAGAAAAGAGAGAAACGCCAAGATAAAGAGAGAGAAGAGGTGTATGAAATATATATGTATATATTTAATTGGTGACTGTGGAGGTGAACTGATGAGCTAGATTAGGTCCATGAGTACATAAATGCTAAATTGACTGCCCTATAGCCAAAACGTCATTTGTATCTTAAATATGTAAAATATAAATATGCTTATGAATATTTAAAAGAAACTAATATATATGTCTTTTTTGTTTTTATTTATTTATTACACTATGATAAGAATGAGCACCTTTAGATTAGTTTTACTTCAAAAAATATCATATTATCAACTTACAACGTCTTCAATGTAGCATGAAAGAAATTCATATAATATTAATTAATTTTAATAGATGAATAAATGATTTGAAAATTGACGAAATAATTAATGTAAAAATTCAATTGAATTGGAGAGTTAAATATCAATTAAATGTCAAAATTATTCAAATATATTTGAACTATAAATGGTGTCATGAAAGGTGCTTACCAAGAAGAAGATATTATCAAAAACTTATGAAAGAAAACAATGAATGGAGAATAAGTACACCAAAGAAGGTGACAATTAGACAACTAGCGGACTAACCATTAGTTAGAAGGTTAAGGGTTTAAAATTTATCGACCATATTAATTACAAGTATGAAATGTGAGGCTCGATTGATGGTAAGAGGATAATCATCATTCATACTTTAATTTTAATGTAACTCTTGTTATGGATGCTCAAATGGAAAGATATGGATACTCCAAAAGTTGGCTTGAAAGTTATTGCAAGTTTTAGTTTTAGGGATGGTATAAGAGGAACCAAAAGGAAGGAGATGAACTGATGTTTTTGAATCACTGGAAGATTTTTTATTTTTTTATCAAAAGTTTGGAACCTAAATTTATAGACGACCTACTCTACTTTCTAAGGACATTCTTGGTAGGTTCAACTTAATTAAAGTGTAACAAATACTAAACACTAAGATTTGAACTAGCCTACATTAAATTTCAAAATTTTAGTCAAACTCTGTTCCATACATAATTTTCTTCTAAATTTTGGCTAGATGACACCAATTTGATTAGTATCCAACTAATTTCTTACGACTCACAACTTTAGGATGCCTACGTACGACAAGTACACAACAATTAGATAAGAATAAATAACTAATTTGCAAACTTAATGTATGGCTCTTGGATGGTGAATGCCTTGCGTCAAAGAGTGAAAACATATTGTGCAGAGGAAGTTACCTTTCTTCCAACTTTGTTGTCTTCAGAACTATAAAGACTCCAAAACCAATATAAACTACATTAATAAATGTTTCTAAATCATGAGTTTGCATAGAAGTACATGCTGAGCAGAAATAATACTATGTTGAGTAAGAAAAAAAATCTGATTCATAAATGTTTTTATCGATTAAAAGAGGGAACAAAATCATAGAATAATTATGCTAAAAAAGTATATTTTAGATTCTTCAAATTTCCTTAATATTCTTTATTGTTTGCATTCTTACCAATGATGGAAGAATTCAACATTACTATGATGTAGAAATATGTATATGAGCGATTAAGCTCACATAATTAACTATTTTTGGCCTTCAAGAATGTCAAAATGAAAGAGTATTTATGTCAATATAAATAGTAAGAAAACACTCAATATCTCAAATTTTTAACCAATTAAACTGCTAACACTTCTTAACATAAGATTTTCCATACATGAAACTATTGAAATGGTATTCGCTCCAATTTATCAAAGTCTAGTTGAATATTTATTATATCTTATAAATAAAAGGTCAAATATTACATATGAAGTTATTATATTTTGTTTTACAAATGAGCCAACAAGGCTTCATTTTTTAGTTGAGAAAGCCAAGCTATTGTATGATAGATATTGCAAACATGATGTATATTTTATGAGACTAAAAAGGGAATCAAGAAAGGTGGCAAATTAGTCTTTCTGGACATCTAATTAATATTATGTTTCTTATAATAGCAAGAACCAAGGTTTATAGTGTGTTGGACTTTAGTTGTTGGTAGTTAAAATCCTCAAATTCTATATTTATAAACCTTATCCAAATATATGTATATCTTAAATATATAGTGGATTAAGGTCGAACTGAAGGAGAATTTTGAATTATTTGATATATATTAATTAGTGATGATATTCTGATTTATTTACTCTCTGAAATTCAGCAATCACAACTAAGAAATTTCAAATGCACAAGGTTTTGATTGAATTAACTAGGATAAAAGAAATTCAATTACACAAAAGTCAAATGAACGAAGTGACAATGATTCCTCCCTCTTGTTCTGATAGATGTGGGAAGGGAAAGGCGACCTCACATAGGGGCATCTTTGGTTGATCCGCTTCTTGTTGTGCCAAGGGAGGAGACCCACAATCGTTGTTGATGCTGTCACCACCAGACGAGGGGAGGGGGGGAGGGAAGAGGTGAGCCGGCCCACCTATAGTGTGCTGCAGGTGGTGCCAAGGGAGAGAGGTAGAGCAGGTTGTCTCTACGATAAGAGAGGGATGTACCAAGGGAGTAAAGAGAGAGAGAAGGGCTGATTGTGAATGAGGAGAGGGCTGGTGACAACTCCCCTCTTTTGGGCTTGTGTGCCATACCTTAGACTTTTTAGTTTTGCCCCTACGTCTTGCAACATTTATAAGTAAGTCTTCTTTGTAGTTTTATCTTTTTGTGTTCACATATTATATAAATGCCCTTGATCGCATTATATGTCATGTAACATAGTTACAAATTAATTTTTCCTTTTGTCATTTACTTTGATGTTCACATTCTTGTAGAAAATAGGAAAATGCTATAATTTATAAACTAAAGTGTGAAAATATGTAAGTAAAATATTTAATATATAATTATCATATTCTTATATTCTTTAAGCTTTAATTATTAATCATATTTCCCTTTTAACATGATAATTCAATGAATTATCATAGTGGTTTGACACATTGGTGCTGTTTCGATCTTCGAGTAGCATGTTGTTAAGTTCAGCCTTTGGAGATCCCTATAAGCTAAAAGTAGTAGTGCCAATAAATTTCAGTAATTCAAATTAACAGAAGTTTTCATATTTTTACATTTTTTCCCACAAATATTCTAGGCATTCATGTGACATTTAACATTCTAATTTGTTGGCTTTGGAAGCCTTAAATGTTTTGATGATGATAGCAGGTGACATGATAATGTGTGAATGAAAATTTTATACCATGCATTAAATGTGAATCACTATAGGTTAAATAAGGTAATTAAAACATAAAAGATTCACTCGTGCAAAGTAGTCTCTATTTACACTTCAGATGGTTAAATTATTTTCGAGTGGAAGCTGATGTGATATTATAGACATAGTGTACTCAGCGGAAAGATAATTGAGTAGGAACATGATTCAACATAGAACACATCAAATTTCAAAGATTTAGATTTTTCATGATTTCTAAGAGGTGAACTAAATATTCATAGAGTTTGTGTTTGGTGAGGACTGCCCAGAATGAAGTATTATCGAGCCAATGCGAATCACTCTTTGACTGCCGAATATGATGTACACAAAAGAGTGATTTCAGCGCACATAAGGGTCTGAGCGAATAGCTTAAATTTAGAGAGAGAGAGAGAGAGAGAGAGAGAGATTAACAAAAATGGGAGAGCATTTTAGCATGGTGGTAGCCATCGGGAGAACAGGTGTGAGAGTAAATCGTTCTCTAATTGGGTCAAATATTAACCAGCAACCTCAATAGGTAAAAAGGAAACTTACGAGGCGGAAATTCCTCAACAGATGCAGTCTGTGGGGGCATATACGACGAAGCAAAGAAGGGGGGATGCTCAAAATTCATGTGATCTACCGGGGGGCAGAGGTGGTGGAGCGTAAAATCTGACAGGGTAAGAAAAATCTGTCACTGTCTCTATCAGTCTATATCATACGTCCCAGTTGGTGAAACCAGGTTAGAGCGTTATCTTCGTATGTCCCCCCAAATTTTGCTGAATTCCAAGAAAACAGACTTGGATAATCACAGATAATCTGATAAACGTGTTCTCTTACGGGCGGGCAGCGCCTATCATTAATAAATCTCAGGAAGAACGAGCGAAAACCTATCAGCGTCACTTGCCTTCTATCTTAGACAGCTCTTCCTTGCAGCCTCACTATTCTAAGCAAGCCGACGGGCTGTCTGAGACAGAACGCGATCAAAGAGCAGGTCCGCCATTCAACAAGAGCATGACAGTTTCAGAAGATAGAGCCGCCCGAAAAACCTTCTGATCGTCAGTTCTGCCCAAGGGTGTACCGTGTTGGCTTCGGAGCTTGTAACAAACTCGGTGATTGCTCCGAACACACGAAAAACAGAAAAACAAAAACGAGATGAATTTCAAGAAGAATTGAAAGACAAGTTTGCCCCTCATTTCATCGAACACACGAGGGCCTTTTATAGTGACCCAACAGGAAGGAGAGAGAGAGAGCGCATAACCGCCCAGTGGATGAGCTGGCAATCCCATCCGACGTGTCCTCATCCTTGCCGTTATAACTCGTGCCATCTGACAGCTCTGATTCAACCTGCAAATGAAAGATAACTACCCGAAAACAAAAATGGAAGAATTCGGGTGGACGGAGGATAAGGCCGGAGTCGGCGAATCCCGCCGTCGTGCAGAGAGGCTGGAGCTAGCCTTCATACCGGAAGAGTCCAGAGAAACGATCGCCCCTTCCTGGTCGCCACCGGACTGGCGCATGCAGAAGATGGCATTAACACCAGTTCCAAGAGGGTAGACCACGTCGAGCGGACAATTTTGCGGGCGGCGTGAGAGGGATAATATATTGCCGTCTTTTTTCGTTCTGCTTTCTGCGTCTACTGTTGTAATCGTGAAGTAGAAATGCACCTTTCGCAGAGAATGGACAGGAAGAGGAGAATAAAATAGACACACCCTTTCACTTTGATTCGAAGATAGGAATGGTTTTACAAGTGGTTACAGAAGCCATTTATAGAGAAAAGCGGCAGTTGCATCCGCTACGGGACATTGCCATGCCGGAGTCATCCCAGCTGTCGAACTGCCATCTCTGCACGCAAAACCGGCCTAGTACCCCCGCAGCGGTCTCTGCCGTCGGTGGTCATCTCGACAGAGGCCAATCCCTGTCAAACAAGTGAAAATATTTGAGTCAATGCCACTGCACGGGATAACCGAGAGAAGGGGGAAGCGAAGAGAAGATACAGTACGTGGTGAGCTAAGCCACCGAACTGGAGGGCAGAGGAAGTGACGACGGTGAGGCTGCTGGATTACTTTAAGCTTAAAATTGGACGTGAGCAGTTTAAAGGATGAACACGGCGGATTGACGATTTCATTGTATGTCACCGGAGGGAAGATGTGGTGAGGGAACTACTCCAGGTGAGATCGAGGACTGAGTCGACGATGTGGTAACTCACCATCGCCGCCTCCTGCTGCTGAGTGTGGCGGTGGTGGCTGCCCATGCTGCGAATTTGAGCACTGTTGCTGCTATTGTCCTCCCCTCTTCTAGTTCACGAACTAACCAGAACAGATAAGGAAGTAATGAGAACACGACGTCAACAATGTGGCTAGATTTAAGAACGAGAAGAGATAGAGAAAGAGAGGGTGGAGGAGGGAGGCAGAGAGTGGAGAGTGAGGGCGAGAGAATACCCGAGGAAGGGAAAGTACATATTCCGCGGGGAGTGGAAAGTGCGTGGCTTCGAGTCCAAACTAAGTTATAGGCGTACGTATGAGGGAACGGGGGCGGGTTCGATTTCAGTTTTTCATTGTTTCCCTTGAAGCCCCTAACTCTGCTTCTCTCTCTCTACCACGCTGCCTTTCTCTTCTGGACGGAGCAAGTATTAATATAAGAGAGGAAGAGAAGGTGACGATCTCTTGAACCTCTACAATAATTCGAGCCGACGAAAGCCTATTGGCCACCTATGCTCAGTTCCGCAGAGGCACGGATCCTGTCACCATCGCGTCTCCTCTCTCTCTTTTTCTTTTCGGTGTCCAACAGAAGCTTATTTATCTATTTGCCCGTTAAATCCTCTCGGTCTCTGTACACCGATCATGATCGATCGATCGTCGGATCGACGATCATGATCGATCGATCACCGATCACGATAAGTGAAAACGGCGACGATCACGATCCGGGTCCTCGATCGATCGGTGGATCGTGATCCTACGGTTGAGCATCCGTTGGATGATGACTTTCTATCATCCAACGACTGTGATTGAACCTAAGGTAGAGAGATTAATTATTATATTATATTATAGAGCAACATAATAATATACGATAATATAATATTATTATGTTATCGTATAGTATAACATAATATAGTATAATTATACTGACGATCACCCGATCACGACGATCGAAGGTCACGATCAGCGATTTTTGCTGATCGGATCGTCGATCATTATGATCGGATCGACGATCGATCATGATTGGCGAACCCCGACGATCTAGAAGCTGATGTCGGCCCTGGCCTCGCTCTCAGTCTAATTTCTCTCCGCATCAGTTCGCCTTGAATGGACCTCTGCCACCGTTCGAAGGCTACGAGCAGAGATTTCAGTTTCCCAACACACTGACCATCTATTCATCTCCCTGTCTCCATCTCTTCTCTTGTTTCATTACTCTCGACGCCTCGTCTTCCGCCCCAGGTCTTGGACTCTGAGAAAGGATTAAACCCCCCCCGCAACCCCAGATAAGGACGCGATGAGACGAGAGCGTAGTGACGGTTATTTAAGACATCGAGAACCCGTCGCCCTCTTCCACATCATCTAGGGCGAAGTCGACTCCATCTGTCAGATGTGACCAGAAGCGCCCGGCAAAGAGAGAGGCCCTCTTCCTCACTTGGAAGCGGCTCGAGGAACTCCGCTTTCTTGCAGAGATGCTATCTGGAGTTGGCGGAGAAAGCGGGGCGACAGGACCCCATCGAGCGACGCGGTCCTCGCGGAGCTCAACTGTTCAGTTGGAGCGGTACTATTAAAGGCGGCGGCGGTGGGTCCATTAAGTAGACCCCCGCCTGGGATATTTACAAGCGGTATGGGTATATGTTGCGGCGTTGCCCACTGCGTACTCTGACGCCGTTATCGCTCCTCTGTCGGGGTCGCCAGACGTAAGCCCCGTCGCGCGCGGCCGTGGTGTTACCCGGGTCGGGACCGGCGGTGGGGCCCGGATAACAGTTACTCCTGCGTCGTGCATCCCCATAACATGTGGGGCTCCCACTGCCCTAAGCCCGTGCGAGGAGCATTTACGTCATCTGGACTAGCTTATGGGGAGTCACAGATTTGAAGGGTACGTAGCGATTCTTAGGTGTTTACCCAAACTGTATGGGAAACGACGGCGGCAGACCGTTCTCGTCTTCTACCCCGCTGGTGGCGGCGAGGAGTTACGATGACGGGGGCAGGTTCCCCCCGCTCAGTTCTCTCATTTTTCTCGTGGATACACTGCTGGCATATTACATTGTTTCACATTGTAACGAGTTGATCCGAAAAACCGAGTGTTCGATGAGAGGGGAAAAGAATATATCTTAACCCTAGGTGTAATGGGCCGTGACATAGTCGGCCCATTATACCATGGTATAGTTAATACCCCCTCTCAAGCTAGAGCATATATATCATAGGCTCTAAGCTTGTTATAAATAGTGGTCACTCAAGGGACATAAAAAGACTTGGTAAAGATATCAATAAGTTGATTTTCGGATGATACGTGGACAGTAATGATAAAATTGGCTTGAAGCTTCTCCCGAATAAAGTGACAATTCATTTCAATATACTTAGTATAGAAGATTAGATTCAAGGCAATGTAGATAATACTTGATTGTCACATCAAAGTTCCATGGGCCTGAGAGGAGGAAGCCTGAGTTCTTCAAGAAAATGACGAACCCATAAGAGCTCACATGTAGTATGAGCCATTGTTTTATATTTAAATTCGGGACTAGATTGAAAGACAATAAATTGTTTCTTACTCTTCCAAGATATAAGATTGCCCCCAAAAAAAATGTAATAACCAATTGTATATCGTCGATCGATAGTGCTGTCAGCCTAATCAACATCAAAGAAACCCTATATATGAAGATGATCATAATTTTTGTAGAGTAAACCTTGACCAAGATGTTGCTTTAGATATCGGAAAATTCATGTAATAGCTGCTAGATGTCTATTATGAGGACGATCCATAAACTAACTGATGACGTTGGTAGCAAAAGAAGTATTCGGTCGAGTGAGAGTCAAGTAGTTGAGTTTACCAGCAAGTTATTGATATCGAGTAGGATCTGTTAACAGCTCTCCATTTAAGGCAAATAATTGGAGATGAGGATTCATAGGGGTAGTAGTGGGTTTAACATCGAGCATGTTAGTTTCGGTGAGGAGATCAAGTGTATATTTGTGCTAATTAATCATAAGACCTTCCTTAGACCGTATAACCTCGATCTCAAGAAAGAACTTGAGGTGGCCTAAGTCTTTGGTGGCAAATTGGCCCTACAACAAAGTCTTGATACGAAATATACTTACAGAATCACTCATCATAATAACAATGCCATCAACATAAACAAGTAATAAGATGCATTTAGATGAAAAATGTTGATAAAAGACTAAATGATCAACACCATATCACTGAAAGCCAAAGTCACATAATGTAGCACTAAAGCAATTAAACCAAGCTCGGAGAGATTGCTTCAAACCATACAAAGACTTTCGGAGGCGGCATATCATAAGAGAGTCTTCATGCACACGAAACTCAGGAAGTTGTGTCATATATATTTTCTCTTGAAGATCATCATGAAGAAAAGCATTTTTGATATCAAGCTGATAAAGAGGCCAAGAGAAATATACTGCCAAAACAAACATAATTCTAATAAAAGTAACTTTAGCCACCGAAGAAAAGGTCTCAAAGTAATCTTCACCATATTTTTGTGTAAACCCCTTTGCCACAAGACGAGCCTTGAGACGATCAATAGTGCCATTAGATGCCACTTTAATTGTAAATACCCAACGACAACTAACAATAGACTTCCTTAAAAGACGGGGAACAAGTTCCCAAGTTTGATTGTCCTCAAGTGCATCCATCTCCTCTACCATAGTGGCACACCACCCAAGGTGATGTAGTGCTTTAGAAATAATCTTAGGAATAGTGTATTGAGATAAGGTAGAAATAAAGGCTGAAAAGTAGGAGATAATAACTGATAAGAAACACAGTTAGAGATGGGATGATGTGTACAAGTACGACATCCCTTGCGTAAGGCAAAAGGGAGATCAAGATCACTGATCACATGAGTGCTCAATGTCAGCCCTTTAGACATTGAAGGGATTGGTGAGGAAGAAGATGTTTCAGGAGGTACTGAGGGAGCTCTCTGCCGTGTGTATACTTGGGTAATAGGGGCACGTTGCTCACTCAATAGATGACTGGAGGGTTTTACTAGTGCACTAGAAGGATCTATAGGAACAAACTCAAGAATGATAGGTAAAGGTAAAGACTCTTCTAAGGACGTAGTAGAATGTAATGAGAAGAAGAAGGGAGTATTCTCAAAAAAGGTAACATCAGCCGAGATGAAGTTTTTGTTAAGTGAAGAAGAATAACACTTGTAGCCCTTTTGTGTACGAGAGTAACCGAGAAAAATATATTTAAGAGATTTAGGGCTAAGTTTATCTCGGCCTATAGCTAAGTTATGAACAAAGTAAGTACACCCAAATATTTTTGGGGGTAAGTGATGGAGTGAGCTAGTAGGAAAAAGAATGGAATAAGGAATTTGTTGATTCAAGACGGAGGATGGCATGCGGTTGATCAAACAAGTGGTAGTAAGGATAGCATCACTCCAAAAGTCAAGTGGGACATTCATGTGCAAAAGTAATGTCCGGGCTGTTTCAATAATGTGACGATTTTTTCTTTCAGCAATTCTATTTTGTTGAGGAGTATGGGGGCAAGAAGATTGATGAATGATGCCATGATTAGAGAGATATTGAATGAAAGATGAACTAAAATATTTTTTGGCATTATCGAAACAAAGAATGTGAATATTCTTACTAAATTGATTTTTGATCTCTACATAAAAGGACTAAAAAATAGCAAATAACTCTAATCGATCTTTTATAAGGTAAAGCCAAGTAAGGGGGGAGTAATCATCTATAAATGTAAAAAAATATTTAAACCCAAGTTTAGAACAAACACGATTAGGACCCATACATCAGAATAAATTACGTCAAAAAGAGATTCAACTCTAGAGAGCATTTTTGACCCAAAATTAGAACGATGATATTTACCTAGTTTACAAGACTCACATTCTAACACTTTCAATGAGGAGAGACTAGGAACCATCAACTTGAGTTTGTTCAGGGAGACATGACCTAAGTGGCTATAGATTTGAAGTGGGGTTGCAGCAACACACGCGATGGAAGGAGCTTTCCCTAGGTAGTAAAATCCTCCTTCATATCCTTTGCCAATCCTCTTCTATGTCTTGAGGTTCTGAATGAAACACGAGTTAAGAAGAAAGGTGATGGCCGCCTAAAGATATTGGGTGAGTTTACTAATATAAATAAGATTGAAAAGAAAGTTAGGAATATGTAAAACTGAGGTAAGTGGAAGACTAAGGTTAGGAGAGGTAGAACCTATATTTGAGACAGGTGTCGTGGAACCATCAGTTAAGGTAATAGTAGGGAGATTGGAGAGACAAGAATAGAACATGAAATTAGTGGATATATATGTGATATGGTCAGTAGCACCAGAGTCAAGAACTCAATGTGGTGTGTCACATGAAGAAGATAGGGATACACGAGAGAAGTAAGTAATAGATGTCTTAGGCGTATCTAAAGTAGTCACAGGTACTGAGGTGGGCTTAGCAACTCGAAGTTGGAGCATGTGAGTATACTCCTTATCAAAAAATGACATGTGATGAATAGCCTGAGACCCCCCCTCACCTCTGTTAGTAACAACATTGGCTGCACGAGGAGGACGACTATGAAGTGCATAACATCTATCTCTTGTATGCCCCTTTCTACCACAATAAGTACATTCATACTTCTGACGATCGCTAGGTTGCTCACCACCACCTCCTCCTCGTCTAGAGCGACCACTAGGAGGGCGTCCATGAGGTGGAGGGTGAGTAGATACTAGGGCTGTGTTGTCCACCACAGGTGTGGTCTTCAAGGGGCCGTGATCAATAAAGGCACGAGAAACACATTGATAAGCTTCAATAAGTGTAAGGAGTTCAATACCAATCAAGATATGGCTCCGAACACCATCATATTCAAGACGAAGTCCATCAAGGAACTTCAAGACAACAAGTTGATCCCGTTGCTTTTGTAAGGCTTGAAGATCAAGAGATAATGACAATAAAGAATGTAGTTCCTGAGTGAGGCGAGCAGTCTCACCAAACTATTGGGTCAAATCGGAATCGTCTTACTTCAAGCCATAATATTCCACTGTCATGTCATAAATTTAAGATAAATTGTTAGAGTACATTAATCCCAAGTGGTCTCAAACTACTTTGCAAGTGTCTAGATTCATGACTAGAGTAGCAATGTGAGGCTCCATAGAATTCCAAAGTAGATTGAGGAGAATCACATCTTGTTGCTCTCACTATCCAGGGAGATGCAGATCAGACAGAGCACCTATGAGTAGATGATCAATCTTACCTTGTCCCTTGAAGTAAATTTTGACTGATCATACCCAAGAGTGATAGTTCTTCCCGTTTAGCCTATGATGGGTCATGGCTTAGTTGGGGACGATGTAGGTCAAAAGAGTCATAGGCTTCGGTCCTTTAGCCATGATAGATAGACATGGGAGAATAGACTATTTCTGTATACGGGAGAAACCAGACAACAATTCTCGTAGAAATGGGGATGCACAGTCGTGATATGATCGTGATACGAAGGCAACAAATGAGAGCGCTGCACAGAGTAGCAACGAAAGCAGCACAGGGCCAAGGGTACAGAGAGGGCTGGAGAATACTAGACACAACAACCAGCGGAAGAAGGTTTGACAACGAACGAATAGAAGTTGCCGAACAGATAAGTCCGGTCTCAAGGCGGAGAGGCCGCCAGATAAAGAGAAGCTACACAAACGGAGTTGCCATAGGTAACTGGATGTGGCCCAAGAAAAGCTGATAGAGACGTAGCAACAGAGGAGCATGCCCTAGGGCAGAGGCTTTAATACCATGTAACGAGTTGATCCAAGAAAATGGAAAAACTGAGTGTTTGATGAGAGGGGAAGGGAATATATCCCAACCCTAGGTGTAATGGGCCGTGACATAGTCGGCCCATTATACCATGGTATAGTTAACACACATGAAGTTCTGTACATAAGCTTTCTATTTTTAGTTCTAATTGACAATTAAATGAACTTATCTTTCAAACTAAGCAATGTGACAGACATCCCTCTAAGCAAAGAGAATTCGACTCAAAAAGGAGATAAAACGTGTGCCGTCTAGGGGAAACTTCCTTTTCTCTACTCCAGAATGTCATGATGGAAGCAAAATGAGTGAAAATTTTCAAAAATGTTTATTGACGAAGTAATCAATTTAAGTTAATATAAAAATAATACAATGGTGGGAAGAATGGGCAAAATAACCCTTTGCTAGCTCTCTCTAGCCTGTTTAAACGGACGCCACTATTCCACACATTCATGGTAGAAAGCTTATTTTTCCCAAAACGCAATTGTAGACATAACAAACATATGCACCATAGATAAGAATGTAATCCGATGGTTAGAAATTTAGTCATATTGGTCTTGGGGCTTGTTATTTTTCACGTTTCTTTGATATCAACTTCATTTATTTACGTTTCAAAATATCAATAACTCATAAAAAATTATCCTAGTTTTCCTAAATATCATATTCTGAGTACGAATGGAAATAGATATTTTATTAAATCCATTTCATAATTTAATGTTATTACGAATGAATTTGTAATGAAATGGAAACGCTAATAATAAAATTAAGGAATTCGATTCATATCTCTGGCTCTTGATGCCAATTATAAGCCTTTTTCCTATTGGTATCTTTAAGCTTTGATTCACAACAATGTTTGCATATAATTTCAAAAATCATTAAACCACTCAATTGTAGGCTTAAGATCATGCTCCAAAATAAATAGATAAATTAATCAATTTGTATTAGTAGATATGGTTTGTTTACTTTTATTGAGATCTTATTTCCTTTTCTACTATATATCTCTTGAACTAATTTCATAATAGGGTTAAGATTCTAATTTATTTAAATTTTAGTTTGATGACTAATAAGTCTTAATTATCATAAGTTAATAATTTAGTGATATGATAGTTTTAACCTTGACTCATGATAAATAGACTTATATTTGTGTTAATCATAAAAAGTAGTTTCTAGTTGGTTAATATGAATTTTTGAGTAATTACATGATTTTATAATCCTTTTTTGAGATAAATGGAAAAAGAGTAAAATAAAAGTATTTAGAAAAAAATATAAAAAAAAAAGCCGCCAACCAACTAGGCTCGCAAGCAAGTTGAAGGCCTAGTTAGGCAGAGTTGTGGGGCAGTTGAGGATTGTAAGCTCGAGGCTTAGGCAGCTAAAGGAGGTCCGCGAGCACAAGGCTCAAGCGGTTGTAGTGTGCATCACTCCCTTTCCACGTCACTAGTGGCTAGTACGGCATAGGGCAAAGAGTGTTCGTACATATACATGAGAAGAACATGCTGGTTGAGCCACATAGATCTTTTATTCACGTCAAAATCAGTCAGAAAACTAACGTGGGATTAACCCCGCCGCTCATAACTTTCCCCCGTATGATTATAAATGCCCAAAATACCCTTTCATTATTGTGATGAAAATATCCTTGTGACGTCACATTATTAAGGCATTATTATACTTATTCCATTTTTCTCTCTTGTAGGCGAGTAACTAGCAAAGAAATCATGATTTTCGGCGAGTGATTAAGCTACTAAAATCACTAAAATCTCGACAAAAACTTATTCAACGTCTTTTGCGGAGCATTGTGGCCAAAATTGATGAATAATTTTGTACAAAATATTGAGAACTCAACGAGGAAATCATCTCTGATTGATCAACGAATAAGCTGTCGTTAGGAGACGAGTCGCCACCTCATAAGAACATACCAGATATAATAAAGGGCCTCCTCTTATTGTGCTGACTTGAGGACGAAGCCCTTAAGATGTACCTCACCTCCATCTAACTTACCTCCATCAGGTGACAGTCGCTAGAGGGCCGTAAGTCACCATTTTTTTACTCTATCAAGTGACAACTGTTGGAAATGATTTGACAACACATTCCATTGATTTCTAAACTTCACAAGAAGATCTAGAGATTGCCCACATCATCTTTGTCCAAGGAGAGCCTTCGAGGCCATGGATATTACACGAATTCTTTTCTGAACACATAAAATTCTGACAATCGCTATTGTGAAGCTAGAACTCTGTTTTTTCTACTTTAAACTTTATTTTCATTTAAATTAGTAACATTTGACATGATTTCAAGTTTCAATATACTTCTTCACTTAGATATGATTCTTTAGGCTTTTATAGAACTTAATTTGACCTATTAATTCGATGGTAATCACTTATGAAAGAATCGTAAGGTGGTACTCTGTTTTCGCTTGATTTGTATTTTTCGGGTGCTGACGTCACCCTAACATCATAGCTTTATTTCCTTTTGCACGAATTTTTAAATATATTATATTCATCTTTTAGTTTAAAAAATTATATTTTTTAGGAAAATTTTGAAATATTACTTGATATTATATTACATCCCTATGATCGATATGAAAAATTTTCACTATTTTTGGAATATTTTATCTATTTATAATTAATTTATTCATTTTGATATATATTTAAAATTATAAGAATTGGTCATTTCTAGTTTTATAAATTTTAAATTTATGTGATTTATTATA
>JANEYH010000043.1:0-30344 GCA_024713555.1 Spirodela polyrhiza | reverse complement strand
GGTTTCTTCTTCTTTTTCTCTTACGAACTTGTTTCCATCGCAGATGTTCATTCTCGTTCTCAAGTAGTGGTCGCCGGAGTGGCCCATTCATCGTCTCTCTCTAACTAATTCGCTCAGCTAGATTGGCTTCCCTATCCTATGCATGAGAGGTTGCCTGCCCTTGGCGTGTAATTATCGATTTTCTTGCCTTGCTTTATCTGCAGCGTACTGCGGAGGGTTTTCTTGGGATCAGCAACCTCTCATACAATTCAAGCTCTACAAGCATGTGGTAACCCACTAGAACCCCAAGTTCATGATGTTCTAATGAACTCTTTGCAAGCACACCTAAGAGCCTTTGTATTTAATAATTTCCAATCACAAAGTAAAGAGATTGAGAAACAACTCAAATAACTTTTGTTGTCGCCTTCAATAGAAGATGGAGAATTGAAGCAGGCCGAAAGAAGTATCCACCTGAGATTTTTCTTCAAATATAAGGCTCCAGAACATTGCTTTCAGCTGCATATCTTTGGTATGTCAAGAGGACAATGTGGAGGAGGAAGGTTGCAATGAAAGTCATCTGCCTCTAATTTTTTATCTGATTTCTATATCCTAATTTTGGGACAAAATGCCCCTCTTGATGTTTGAGCTTAATGCACTGGACTGCACCTTTAATAGTTGTCTTCAGCATGGGCTCTTCTATATTTCGGGCCTTAATTGTCTTTTCTATTGGGGATGTGCTGATGTTTGGCCTTAATGGCTCATCTTTATTTAGGACACATTAGTGTTTGGGCCTTAATGGGTCTATTCTTCTTTGGTTGGACCTCTTAGAGCACTAGTCAGCTGCACTTGGACAACCTACATGTTTAGCCTCTGATGGGTTGTATTTGAAAACATGTATAAAATATACTCACTATTCCTTGATGAATTTATTTTCTCATTTCTACTTCTCAATGAGTGCTTGGATGCTGGTTTCTACAGTTTAAATTTTGTCTTAAAGAAATGAAAATTTAACTCTTATGATTGTAGAGGGGTTAGAGATTAGGATTCAAATCTAATTAGTGTTGAAAAATTATTATATTTACAAATAAATAAAAGTTGAAAACCTTATATTTTAAAAATAATATAATTTATCTTTTAAGAATTCATACATCTACATGAGAAACAAATATGTAGTTTTATTTAAGTTGCAACCTCTGCATTTGAAACATCATTTCAATCAAGTGTGGAAAGAATTAAATACTATTCAAATAAAATAGTGATTTTTTAATCAAAACTTATCAAAATCACCTCAAATAAAAAAAATTCACGAATCACACTTATTCAGTCATGTACTGTATTTTTATAACAGTAACTTCAGTGGTTAAAAATATTTAACATTTTTTATAAAATAATTAAATTAATATTGAAAAATCATGTATAGCATAACTAACTATTTGACTTCAATCAATTAATTTGATGCTAGAATTATTCAAATGATCATGCAAACTATGGGTACATAATTGGCTTAGTAAGTTTTAATATATATATTTTGAAATTTAATTCTCATTGATGTGAATGTCTTAATCACTCGTTTTCCTATGATATTAATTTTTATAAATATTGATAATTTAAAAATAATATACACATTGGTAATTTCACAATAAAATTGACCAAAATTTTAAATTAAATTTAACAAGATTCAAAAGTATTTTTCAAATTTCTAATAGGGTATTTTTCACAATTACTAAGTTCTTATTCAATTTAATATTTAATTATGCCTATAAATCTCACATAAACTCATATTCATCCTTTCATGAATTTCATAATAATTAGTCTTATGTTTACTTTTCTTGAAAAAATAATATTCAATAAATGTTCTAATTAAAGTTATATTCATGTGATAAAGTTGCAGCAAGACGAACATATCTTTTGATTATTTTGAAAAATCAGAATACAAGAAGAAACTTGCTATAGATATATTATATATCATTTTATGATTGATTTTTTATTTAGATTTTTCTTAATTTCATAGTTTTTTTTGAGTAAATATATCAAAAGAGACTTTAATATCATCAAAAGATTTTTAGTTACCAAACTTAGCACTATCTATTTGGACAACTAGCACTTGTTGTCCTCACAATGCACAATCAATCTTAGCATATGTGGTTCACATGAATAAAAAGACAAGGAGTGTGCATAACTGAATTTCAAACTGAAGTATGCCTCTTGCATAGAAACTTATAAGTGTTAGGTTTTAGGCCAACAAAGGTCAAGAATGAGGGGTTGAATTAACTTAACCTTTTTCTTGGAGAGATTTCTATCTGAGAGATTATTCTCACTCTCTTTGTGGTTGACCCTAACGAGTTATGAATGTAGACACATTATTTTTATAGTATTTTAGTATTAGACTACATGCACTCTCCAAGAATATGTTGCTAAGAAAATTCAGCAAATTTAAAATTTATAAATTCTAGGAAATAAGGAAATTCTTAATAAAAAATATTTTTAGTAGATCTTCTAAGTTGAAGATGAAGTACTATTAATTATTTATGATTTTTATTTGATATATTATTTTTTAATTATTTTATGGCCAAATTATAACGAAATAAGTTAAAAATTGTAAATTTGGGTATTATTGATATAAGCTAGCTGCCAGCCTGCAATAAATCCCCAGACTTATACAACAAAAATATGTTGGATATGTAAATGGATCAAACCAATGCCACAATGATGGAAATAAGAAATTAATAGAAAAGGGCTTTTGTTTAAAACATAATGAAGGATCTAAAGATGTGTATTATTGGAATCTAAAATAGTAAAAATGAATAGAAATTAAAGTTTACGGAAGAATTGGGCGGCATAGTCAGCTTGATCGGATTTCGCCTAAATAAGATCGATTTTGTGTAGGCTCGGTGCACTAATTGATTTCCTAAACCTTATCCAATCGATGGTTGACAATCCCAACAACTATTACTCGCTAAAATCAAGCCGTGATGGTGATTTGATTCCGAGCGTGCCGCAATGTCCGGAGAAGGATCCTCGAAAGAAATTCTTCACCATTTGTATCGGGCGAAAGAATGGGAAGATTTCTGAAAGAAATTCAGCCTCTGTAGCAGCTGAATGAGGGGAAAATTTGGACGAAATCCATCTTTGTATCAGATGGACAGATTGGGTGAAATCCTATGTTTGTAGCGGCGGAAGAGAGGGGTTTTGATCCGAGAGGAGGGTAGAAATAATTGAGGATGCCTTCTTCCTCTTTGGAAACACCTTTTTAATCTTTCTTCTTGTGCATATTTTTTCCGATTTTTTTACAATTAATTGTCATATTTGTTGCCGCAATCCATGCGTCCGCCGTTAACACAAAAACCCTGAAAGATTTGATTTTTCGTTAGTTTTAAATGATTATAAACTATAAAAAATGACATGCATTTAATTATAACATAATTTAGAATTTATTTTTGTCAATTTACTTGAAAATTTCTTTTGGAGAATCAATTGATCATCCGACATGATTTTTGTGAATTTTTTCAGGATTTTCATTGATTTTCTGAATTTAATGATTTTTTTCAAATTTCCTTAATATTTCTATAAAATCAGAAATAACATTACATGACTGATTTCTTCATGTAATTCTTAGAAATTAACATTAATATCATAAAAATTATTTTAAATCTAAATTTTCCAATTTAAAATATTCTACAAGCATTTTAATTAAAAATTAAAGCATAAATCACAGAAATACTAAGGACATTATCAAAAAATATTGAGAGTTACTACACACCCTATACTTAGATTTCATTGTATCATTAGAGGAACACAATTAATGATTATAAGGGCTCAATTCTACAAGATTTCACATATAGAAATCTTATTCTATTTTTACAAATCTTGAGGCCCACACAACTATTTAATTTGACAAACTCTCACATGCATTAATCAAATGTTATAATCACAATTCAATTGACAATAAAGATAACAATGTAATCTTAGGTTTATCTTGAATATAAAATATTGATCACTTTGAGCTCTGTAATAGTAGAAGATGAGGAGATAGACACTTCAATCTTTGTCTTCTTATTATTTTGTCTATTGATGCTGTAATTACAAAGCTTGCAATAAAGCTTAGCTCAAAGAGAGATGTTGATGTGATTATACCCGTCGAATTAATACCTTCCCATTCAATAAATAGCTAGCAAAAAATCATCTCTTTTTTTTAATGTATTCCATCAAACATTTGAGTAGAGGAAAAATATTGTGGAAGTATGAATGTAATTGTTGAGGATTAATGTTTTCCATTATAAATTAAGAACTTCTCACATATTTTCTAAAATCTCTAATGACTAGATTTACTTAAATATGATTTAACTCAAATTTTGAGTGAATCTAATATAACAAATCATTTTACCATTTCATATATCCTTTAAAGAGCTTTGTAATAAACATGTAAGATATGTCTTATAGAAGTAATAAATTTTCATTCAAATCTCATCTCAATTTAGTCAAACAAAATATGAGATGTAAGTAAGCTTTGTAAATCACAATCTCAATGTTTCAAATCATAACTTCTATCAAGAGTACTATGTATGATTTTCAAACATATATTTAATAATATTTAGAGAATTATATTGAAATCATTACTTTCTCGTAGTCACAATTTCTATAAATAATGGTAAATCACAAATTAACAGACAAGATGATGAATTCTCATTATATTATGATGACTATTTAGGTTTATATCATGAGACTTTAATATATTTATTAGCTTCTTATTTGTATGTTTGAAATCATGACATGTATACTTCATGTATGTGTTCTTGCTATACATATCATGAGGTATATTCCATATATTTATATGATATATTTATTTACATTCATATATATGCATGGGCATTATTGAGTTACAATTAATCATTTGATTATTTTTAACTGACCTTTATGCATTTTATCATCAAAACATACTATATTCTGTTATTCACAAAGCTCCTGAGGTTTGTTAACATATTGTTCCTTTTCATGATGCCTTATGATGTTATTCTTACTTTGTATGTTGAAATGATTAGGTATTTACCTGCATGAGCATCTAACTGAAAAAGAAAAGATGAAAATAGACACATAAGAAAATAAATGGATCAAATTATACAAAATATTCTATATAAATGCATCAAACAAGTGACTTTTGACATGTTTGAAAATCTATAGATACACATTCATAAATAATGTATTTAAATGATGCCAAATTCTATAGATACATATTCTTAAATGTTTTTAGGTTGATCCACAAGGATGGTGACAACTAGATCACCAAGGGACTCTTGATAGTAAACTTGAAATAACTCCTTGTTCACAAGTTGAGCAGAACTTATTCAATGATCTAAATGATGGAAAATGTTACTTTATTTAAGATCTTCAAACAACTATTTAATGTATTAAAAAGCCGTAAAATAAAAAATCACATCACCAACTGTTTTCAAATAAAAGATTAATTAAAAAAGGTAGAATGGTTAGCCAACAAAGTCATTTTGTTGAAGGAAGAATAAAATTACTAATTTAATTTTAAAATTTTTTTTACAAAACTATTTACTAGAGATTAAATAATAGGTTAGCTATCAAAAGAAAAAAAACGAGAAGAAAAAAAGTATTAAATGGGAAGGTGGTTCAAAAAGTACTATTTATGTGTCACCTAGAAGTCAAATACTATATGCGAGAGATAAAAGATATCTAAACTTAAAAATTAAATATAGATAATATGATTTAAAGGATCAAGTATTTTTTATGAAAGTATCTCATGAAAGGCATCAATCAAATAGAAAAAAAGAAACAAAAAGTATCCATTTAGTAACTCTATTCTTTCATGTGTCACCTAAAAGATCTAGAGAACATAAAAGAAAATTAATTTAATAAAATATTATGCATCAAAATATAGGAAGTGAGGTTTATTTCAATATTTGGTTGTCATGCAAAAATTTAAGGACCCACAAGTAAATTTTTTAGCTGAAAAATATACAAAAAATTGAAAAATAAATTGTTGATGCCCTTAGGGATAAGTGTTTTGATATTACATTTATGAGAAAATATATTATTAGAGTTAGACATTATTCACGAGTGTATTATAATCATTTAATACATTTTACATATTCAATTTAATTATTTATCTCATGATATTATGTCTAACTAATTAAGTCGAGATTAGACCTTGAGATTAAAATATTTGATAAATAGATGAAGTGTTACATTTATGGTATTAAATATTTGTTGAAAAACAAATAATGAAATAGGTAAATGAGACAAGGTAAATCATGCTTGTTATTTTGATTCATTTATCTATGTTATAAGAACATTTAAGTGAAGTCATTTAAGTTTATTCACATGCTTTATGAAAAGAAAAAGAAAAAGAAAAAGAAAAAGGTTGTAAGTGTTAATTAGGCTTTTATAACTCTTGAACCTAGAAATATGATAGTGACATGTAAGCTATTTACATGGAGAAAATGACTACCTCAATGTTTATATTTGAAGTCACTAGCAACATCAAAGTTATTCTTTTATGATAGAAAATTTTTAATTCAATTTTCAATTTGAATGGAGTAAGGAATAGAAAGTTATGGAATTCCAAATGGTCAGAGGTTGTTCCTGTGCATTCTAGAAAACAGTTAAGATTTCAACTAACTTTTCATGTTTACCTCTTGAGTAAGAAATAGGAAACTATTGGAGGACTACATCCTAAAAGAAAAGAAAGTTGAGGAAATACATTTCAATCATTCCATGAAAATCTACCATGATTTATCATCCTCTACGATCAAGGAACTTCACTACAAGTTTCAGACATACGTAGATTATTTCATCCATCTTCACCAATTGTTAATGATCAAGGAATTCAATCAAATCATTAAAGCAAGCTCTCTATAAAGCCCTAAAAGGAGTGATTGGGTTCTGAGGGGGAAGTTTTAGTAAAGGCCTCACAGCATTTGCTTTGCAAGTAGACATAAGGAAGTGGTTGAATATCTATAAAAGATTTAACTTAAATTATATTGCTATTAATCTATACGTGAATTTTGTCATATATTTTCAGAAAAATAGTGAAATATGATAAGTAAAATCTTTTGAAGGCTAGTAGCTAAATGGGGGTAAACTTATATAAAAGATTGAGTTTATTTGCAAGGAGAAGATGGCAACTTAATAAAACTCCTAGAGGAGAAGAAAGTCACATAGATGCACTCGAAGAACACAATTAAAACGTCGTGTCCAAGACATTATCACCTCCCCTCTTAGTATGTGTCACCTAACCCTTAGATCTTATAGAAATGAGACTACATAGAGATAATTTTTGTCCTTCAGTTATATCATTAAAAAATTCATTTAATGTTTGTAGTTCTATAATACATATCAATAATGTCACATCTAGTTGATAATTTAAATAATTTAGTTTATGTCCATGTTTTGAATTCTAAATTTATGCTAAATATTTTCTAGAAATCATGATTTTATTTTGCATAAAATTTTCAATAATTGTGAAAAATAGTATTCATTGAAATGATTTGCGTCATATTCTGTGTAAACAGTCAAAAAATATTGAAATGAAAGGCAAAGCAATACTATTGTGTACAGTTTGAAATTATTCTTGTGATCGGTTTATATAGAGAGTTAGTTGATTAATGACTTGTCATTGTAATAGATATAAATTTAAAGTTCTGTTCAGAAAAGATAATTCTTGGAATTTTTAAATGTTTATCAAAATAATTAAAATTAATTATGGGAGATTGATAAAAGATTTCAAAAAAATAGTAGGAAATTCCAAATCGATCAGTGTAAATATAATATCATATTATTATTTTGGAAGTTTTTCTCAAAGATATGATTTTAATGATTTTTAGTTTAACTTGATAAATATAATATATTTAATAAATGCAAAAAAGAAATAAGGCTATGACATCAAGGTGACGTCAGTGCCTAACGAACACGAATTAGGCGAAAACAGAGTTCCGATCTATGATTCTTTCGTAAGCGATTATTGTCAAATTAATTGGTCAAATTAAGTTATGTAAAAGCCCGAAAAATTGTAACTCAATGAAGAAGGATATTAAAGGTTGAAATTGTGCTAAAGATCACTACTTTAAATGAAAATGAAGTTTAAAATAAGAAAAATAGAGTTTCGGCTTTGCGGTGGCGATTGTCGGAATTTTACTTGTTTAAAAGGAAATCGTGTAATGTCTATGGCCTTGAAGGCTCTCCTTGGACAAAGACAATGTGGGTAATGTTCAAAGCCTAGAAATTAGTGGAATGTGTCACCAAATCATTTCCGGTGGCTGTCACTCGGTAGAACAGAAAAATGACGACTTGCAGCCCTTCGACGACTATCACTTGACAAAGGTATGTTGAATAGAGGTGGGGTGCGTCTTAGGGGCTTCATCCTCAAGTTAGCGCAGCAAGAGGAAACCCTTTATCACATTTGGTACGCTCTCAGGAGGTGGCGACTTGTCTCTTGGTAAATCGTCATCTTCTCGATGATGGCTTGTTTGTCGATCAATCGGAGATGATTTTTTCATTGAGTTCACGTATGTTTTGTCTAGAATCCTCATCAATTTCGCCACGATGCCCGCGGAATCGTGGTTGACTAAGTTTCTTTTGCTAAATTTTGACAATTTTTGTAGCTTAATTGCTCACCGAAAATTACGATTTCTTCGTCAGTTGCCCTCTTGCAAGAGAGAGAAAGAGGGAGAGATGAAATAAATACTTATAATGCCCTTAAGATATGATGTCATAAGGATAATTTTCTCATAGTCATAGAGGGGTATTATTGGCATTTATAAAATCTACGAGGGAAGGTTAAAGTGCCAAGTTTTGTCCCACATCAGTTTTCTAATTGATTTTCATGCGAATATAAGGTGACACTCACTCAATAGGTACATCTCACCTACGTGTGTACGATCACCCTGCCCCACGCCCGGCGGGCTACCAGTGACGGGAAGGGAGTGATGCACACGCCAGCCGCTGATCCTTGGCTCCTTAACCACTTGAGCCTGGGCTCACGGTCCTTGGCCACCCGCTGCCCGCTCGATTGGGCCTCTGACTCATTAGCAGGCCCAAGCTGGCCGGCAGTTTTTTTATTTTTTTCCTTAATTTTTATTTTTTCATTTATCTCAACAAAATAAGATTATAAAATCATGTAATTAATCAAAATTCATATTAACCAACTAGAAACCATTTTTCATGATTTAGCACAAAATAAGTCTATTTATCATGAGTTAAGGCTAAAACATCATCTCACTAAATTATTAACTCATGATAATGAAGACTTATCATTGATTAATGCAAACTATTTAAATGTTCTTACAATTTTTGAATACTATTTAGCATAAATGTAAATTTAGAATATCATATGTTGCTAAACTAATGACGTGGAATATTGATATCAAGACTTATTATGTCTACCTAAAACTTAAGTTTAATTTGAAATTCGATTTTGCTCAAATTTATTACTCTATTTTGAGATCTATTTACGATTGGATTTTAAATTATAACATATTCATATTGGGTTTCTATATAAATTTAGCCTTCACATAATGACTGATAAATTAAAAAACATAATTATTGATTTCTCTATGACTTTTTAAATTTATTTTATCGATTTAACATGTTTGAATCAAAATTTGAGGATTTTACAATTTGATTTAATAGTGAGGAGATAATATGTTGAGAGATAGTTCTTGATTGAAAATC
Organism: Spirodela polyrhiza; assembly: GCA_024713555.1. NCBI lineage: Eukaryota > Viridiplantae > Streptophyta > Magnoliopsida > Alismatales > Araceae > Spirodela > Spirodela polyrhiza. The sequence continues at coordinate 20,672 of JANEYH010000043.1, read as the reverse complement.
ATATTCCTCAACTTGATTTCATCAACATTGTGTTCTCTAGTTAAATAGTTTCTAGACATGAATAGGAAATGAATTTAATGGTCTCTCTTCAAGTGTCATATGAGATTCAAGCCTCATCAAATATGTGGAAAAGATAATGGTGTTTTTATCATGCAAGTCGAGAAGAATTGAGTCATGTCATAAGCTTTAGCCCACTTAGAAGTTGGTCTTCACAAGATAAATTTGGTAGAAAAATTTTAAGAGATGTAAGTTCAATAATCAATGATTAACACTAAATGTTGATTTTATATAACTCAACAATGGAGTGTTCTTTTTGAGAGTGGGTCTAGTGCGGCTGAATAAGTATAAAATTGTAGTATCATTAAGATCGAAAATTATAATAGTTGGGTCCTTAAATTCAAACTAAGATAAAACTTATTTTACCCTTTTCATAGTATAAGTGTAATTAAACCACCATAGAGCTATTGGTTTTTGCCTTGACATTTTACTCTATAGTGACTCATTTGACTATTGTCTTTCTAATGAGTTACATTCTTCAACATCTTAAGGTTCTAGTATTTATTATTAGAAGTGCTTTATGGCATGTTGGGTAAAACCTTGGTGATTCTTTGCATCACTCATTCTGGTTTAATGTCATCATGTCCTCAAAGCGTGAAAGTTTGATGCCCTTGTTGGAGGATGTTTCTGAGAGGTATTGATAAAGTCCTCAAGTTACTTGAGGTAATCATCACATCCTCATTTTATGACTTTGTCTATGTCTTTACTACTTGATAAGGCAATAGGCATGTCAATTCTAATAGTATTAGTATTGCCTCTACTATGATAGAAAAAATAAGCATGCATAGTTGTGCAAATTTAGAAAATTCTTCATGTTCTCCTCATCCATAATATATGCCTTAAAGAGTGAGATGTGAAATATTAAATAAAATAACTAATTTTTTAGAAGATTGAGTTAGTAAACTAGTTAAGTTACTTATACTTGAATCTCAAAGGACTAGTAATCATAAATTAGTAGTTACATCTATGCATTAATACCTTATATATAGATGATAAATTAGTGGGTAGAAAATGTATACATGTGTTATTGACTCATTATGACATTCATAATTTTTATCCCTTATTTTATGAAGTTAAGTGGTTATTCTCTCACATTTTCTTGATAATTATTTGATTGTAATGACTTGAGTGAGCTCTTATTATAAGTTAGAAGTAATGGAAGAAGCCCAAATTCTTAACCCAAGAAAAAGCTCAAGTCTTATGGAGAGGGGTCAGCCTAATATATTTATGAGCTCAAGAGAGGGTGTCATCTAGGTCAGGCTCATTTTGAACCTTAAGTGGCACATAACTTTGGCCCATCCCATTTGACTTGAAAAGGCTATCAAGAGATGAGATTTAGTTACCCATCTTAGGGTGCCTTAAGATGAGATTAAAAAGAGGATTAGAGTGCCACCCTCATGGAAGAATCTAGGCTATTGATGTGAATTAATCGTTGTATAATAAATCACGGGAATTTAAAATTTTTATAAAACTAGAAATGACCAATTCTTGGAATTTTAAATGTTTATTAGAGTGAATAAATCAATTATAAATCAATAAAATATTCCAAAAATAGTGGGAAATTTCCAAGTCGATCACACAGATGTAATATAATATCGGGTAATATTTTAGAATTTTCCTGAAGGAATATGAAATTCTTTATGATTTTCTAACTGAATGCTAAATATAATCTATTTAATAAATGCGAAAAAGGAAATAAGGCAATGACGTCAAGACGTTAGCGACTGAAGAACACGAGTTGGGGCAGAAACAGAGTTCTGACCTACGATTCTTTTTGTAGGTGATTACTGTGAAATTAATAAATCAAATTTAGTTCTGTAAAAGCCCGAAGAATCGTAACTCAAGTATGAAATAATTTGGATGTTGAAATCGTGCCAAAGAGTACTAATTTAGGTGAAAATAAAGTTTAAAACAGGAAAACAGAGTTCCGACTTTTGCGACGGCGACGTCGGAATTCTGCGTGTTCAGAAAAGAAATCGTGCAATGTCCACGGGCTCAAGGCTCTCCTTGGACAAAGACGATGTGGTGATCTCTAGAACTTCTTTCGAAGCCCAAAATTAGTGGAATGGATCGCCAAATTGCTTCCGACGGCTATCACCCGGCAGAACGGAAAAAACGGCGATTGCGGCTCTCCGGCGACTGTCACTCGACGGAGGTGTGCTGGATGGAGGTGGGCGATCTCAGGGGCTTCATCTCAAGTCAGCATAGCGAGAGGAGGCCCTTATCACATCTGATACGCTTTCAGGAGGTGGCGACTGCCTCCCGGTGGATCGTCCTCTTCCGGCGACGGCTTGTTTGTCGATCAAGCGAAGATGATTTCTTCATTGAGTTCGCGATGTTTTGTCCAGAATCCTACACCAATTTCGGCCACGATGCTCCGCGAATCACGTTGACTAAGTTTTTGCTGAATTTTTGGTGATTTTTGCAGCTTAATCGCTCTCCGGAAATTGCGATTTCTTCGCCAATTGTCCACCTGTGAGAGAGAGAAAGAGGGAGAGATGAAATAAGTACTAAAATGCCCTCGATCTATGACGTCATAAGGATCATTTTATATCAGTCATTGAGGGGTATTTATGTCATTTATAAAATATGCAGGAAAAAGTAAGACTTGGGGTTTAGTTCCACATCGGTTTTCTAGGCAAGTTTCACGCGCATATATTACGGGCGGTTCTTCATCAATCAATAGGTACAAATCACCCGCGTGTGTACGAACACTCCTGCCCCACGCCCGACTGGGCCTCCGACCTGCTAGTGGGCTCGGTTGGTTGGCGGATATTTTTGCTTTTTCCATAAATATATATTTTTCATTTCTCTCAACAAAATAAAATTATAAAATCATGTAATTAAGCAAAAATTCATATTAATCAACTATAAACCACTTCTCATGATTTAGCACAAAAATAAGTCTATTTATCATGAGTTAAGACTAAAAACATCATCTTACTAAATTATTAACTCATGATAATGAAGACTTATCAACTATCTACCAAGAGAGTTAGTTATTAATCATAACCATTTATTAGAGGGGCCTAGTTCTCAAGGGGTTTAAGGCCTCTTGTCCCCCCTCTTGGAGGTTACTTTTTGGCTCTCTCTAGTAGTATCTAACTAAAGGAAAAAGGAAGAAAATCAAGGCTCAATCAATGAGATTCACATGCTCAAGCTCATCATGAAAAAGAAATTACCTATAACACATCAAGATCATCATAAATCAGGTATCACTTGACCTAGGACAAACACACAACGAGGTTTGTGCAAGATTTGGATTTGGGGTATCCTTATAATCTTCTTCATGGATAGATTAACTCTTAGTTCAAACTAGTTTGATTATTTATTTTATCATCCTATTGTGTTTTATCCATTCTTTCATCATCGTCACCTTCTCCATCTCTTCTATCACCACCATTATTAGATTTGATTTTGTCCATCACCATGTCAAGTATATCTATACATATATAAAGAATAAAATAAACAAAATTTTACTCTCATTACCCATGCTCCTTGAGGATTGACATGTACTCATCCTAAACTGAATATTGAGGTTTTATAAATGTTATTTGTATGAACTTGGTTTTATCACAATGACATATTAACCCCTAAATCGAGTTCATTAAGGACCCATCAAAGTAAAATAGTAGACATTTAATGGAGTTTGTCTTCCATATTTTTTATGTAAATATATTTATTATATTTACAAAAATGCAATTGAGATTTCTAAATTTATATTTCCTATTGTCATTAGTTTATTCACTTCATATATTAATTATCTACTAATGTTTTGTTCAATTGTATTACACATACCTTTCTATAGTTAGCTAACTTGCATGCTGCTAGGTAGTATACTAATCCCTTTTATTTTAAATTTTGATGGGTTTCATTATCATTTGAACTCAAATAGAAACAATCCATGATTAGACTCATGTAAATTGAACAAAAAGTAGACAATGTCTTAGAGGTTATCAAATTTTCTTGATTTAGTGTAGTGTAATGAGAATGGTATTTATCCAACAGTGTTTATATGTTCTACTTAACGTCTCCATGGGTGATAGCTTTTGGATAATCTAGGTTGCAATATACTAAAAGAAAGAGTGTCATCTAAAATGACCTTGTGAATCAAAATGTCTCAATTGATAGTAATGAACCTTGGTAATCCTTCCAATCTAATTATGTTTGACATGAAGAGGCATGCCACCTCTTTTGTATTTATATGAATGTATAATGACACATATTTTATGTTTTGATAAACAATAGTTAATGAAAAAAAAATTACAAAATAACTTGAATCTCATTTTTGTAATTATTAAATCCATCAAAATAAAGTCGCATTGTCAACTTAGAAGAAGCACATTAGTATGTTCCATTTTGTCATACTAATAGAATAAAAAAGAATAAATATAGTTTATACATCCTGGTCTATTAATGGCTAATAGAAGTCATTAAACACCAGAGCCAGTGACCATTGTTGTCCTAGATGTCACACATTCTGTGTCTCACGTGATAGAAAATGACATACTTTACTTACACATGGTACATATGTCATCAGATGTGTATACGCTACAACATATTTTCTATCAAAAGAGTCATCTAATAATAATTGAGCACTTAATGGTAGAAGGTTCATTATTTTAGAGTCATGAGACAACTTGTTTTGATAGTGACAAAATCATTAAATATCAATTAGACCAATATCATTGTGCAGATGAATAAACTATCGAATGTTTTAATTAGAAATAATCAAATGAATAAATCAGTTTCATATACATACAAATGTAAATGGAATACATCATGTAAATGTATTGAATATACCTCATGATATAACAAGTTAAATCATACACATTAAGCATATAAGTCATAATTTTAGACATACAAATGAGAAGTTAATTAACACATAAAAACCTCATGACATTAATTAAAATACTCATATATTAATATCAGAACATTTATCATCTTAAATGTTGTTGTGCATTGGCAGAAGTCAAAACATGAAGTAGATTTCTAAAAGGTAACATGAAGATTACAATAAAAGAAATGAGGTATTACAATAATAATACATGTAGCTTGCTTACATCATCGGTCCATAGAAAATTCTTTTATATTATTTTCCTATTCAAAACAGAAAAAGAAAACTAGTTTAATATTTATCCTTGGAAAATGTAGAGCATAGAAACTTAAATCAAAAAAATGTTTTCAAAGAGATCATGGAATCTCATGATCATAAGTTCTACTAGATGTTAATGAAATAAAAATAAACCTGAAAAAATATTTTTTTGTTGCCACAATACTTGCAATTGAAAAGCTTTCCATTTCATTTGTAAATAAAAACAATGAAAATATGTTAACAAAAATTAGATGAGTCCTACAAAAATAATGATCATATATGAAAAGATTCCAATATTAACTTGGACCTCATTATGGTATTTGCACTACATGGTATCATTTCTACTCAAGGTTTCAATAGATATCATTATTTCCGAAAACCAAGCAATAATTTGTAATAGTAGATTTAGGATTAAAAAATAACAAAGTCAAGAAAACCTTGAAAACTCATAAAAGCATATTCAAATGCAAACACTATCAAAACAAATTTCATACAATTTCTCCATAGATAATAATAGATACTTATAGTTGCACGAAAATGAGACATCATAAAAAAGATAGCCAATATAGAAAATGGATAATATTTTTATTTTTAAGATAAATAAATTATGATTAGCTTTTCGAATTTGGTCTTGAAAGATTTAAAGGCTAGACAAAAATATCAAGAGAGGGAGAATTGGTATTTTAATGATCTCACATTTTTTCTAGATGTTAGATGTGTCAACACACGTGTTAACACAACTCTACATGATTATCTACATATAATGGCTTTCTCTCTCTTTCGACGAGATCTCACTATGAGGCAAGAGCTTTTATATCAATTTTGTCCTTCACTTGGCTATTTTCAGTCTTAGATAATCTTTCATACTATTATTCTACTATTTCTCTTAGAAATACACACTAAACTTAATAGGATTAACAACCTAATACCTCAGGTTTGACTTCTATAAAGATCCAACCCTTCTAGGCCAAACAAGATTTAAAACACCTTATGCCTTTGCCCAAAATTACTCTTCCACTCACTACCCAATTATCTTAAGGCTTGATAGAGCCTCTTTGAAAGATTCAAACTTTATCTTGTTCACCAATTATTGATGAAGAAGGATGATATAGTGTGCTCGTAGTTGAAGCTTGACAGTAATGATTCTTGACGTAGAGAGATAACTGCGTTGTTGATTGAAGTAGAATCATTGTTGTTGATATCCCCAGCTTCCTCTACTTATAGGTGTTTTCCTCTAATAGATTTTCACATTTTGCTTGAGAGACAAAATCAGAGGTTAATTCAAACACTTACCATTTTTTGGAATGTGTGACAATAATCTAACTATTGTGAATTCAATATCTTGTTATTCTCTAGTCTGTTTGATTTGAAATTCGAACTAAAAATTGATTACTCAAAGGCAAAAAATTTTTTTTTACTTCATCTTTAGATTCGAATGTTAAGTGGTCATTTTCTTTATGTAAGTAGCTGACATGTCATCATCTAGATTTCTAGTTTGAGACTCACAAGAGTTCATTTGATATTTCAAACTTTTTTTCTTTTTCTTTTAATGATACACATGACTAATAAATAATAGCTTCACTTAAATGGTTAAATAATCATAAATAAATGAATTAAAAAACATAACTATTATTTACCTATTATTTAATGGCCTTGACATAGGACATTTTTCCTATTGTCAACGATAAGTAACTTTACTATCATCATAAGAAAAGACCAAATTATCAAAATGATCTCTCTTGCTGCCCATAGTGGAGTTGCCATCCTAAAATCCTTCATCATTCACTTTTCAAGCAATCAAATTGAGTTTGGTGACAAAAGCAAGCCTTTTCCTAGCACTGGTTCAGTTGGTCTTCGAGCTAGTCAAAGTAAATCAGGATTGGTAAGGAATACTGGCCTGATACATCAACTATTTAAATAATGCTGGTAGAACACTAAATACTAGGATCCTTGGCCTTGTGTTTTCTTCAAAGTAAAGAGTATTCCCAATGGAAAAAATGTCAAAATGGTCCCCCTTTTCCATCTTTCTCCTACTCTCTAAAACAAATTTTACACAAATTCTGTCTCTACTGAGGTTTCAACCTGAAACCATAGATAGGGAAAGTCATTTTCTATTGTGACATAATGTACCTATCACGCCTTGAAAGTGCAACACAATACACTTAGTTTAGTTTACGTATAAGTAAGCTAAGTAAACTTCCTTGATTGAGATCTTTTGCAAGAGGGAGTTCAGCAACTTGAGAATGAAACCTGAATTCATATTGGTGTAGACTATATTTTTGGACAGAAGATCATTTAAAACACAATGAAATTCCACTTACAGATTTAGTGAGTTGATGCACTATCCACTTTCAATTTAAAATGCATGTGCAAAATTATGTTCTCTAAACATTGAATACTTGAGATTTATTTTACATCTAAGCTCTACCATCACAAAAACTGTAAAGGCACTATTCCAAGATGAGAAAACTGAAAATTTTGACGAAATCGTAAGAACACAGGGTTCTCATAGTCATGGGATGAAAAATCTAGAAATACTAAAAATAAAGAGTTGATGAGTGTTCCATAAACATAAAGAACCATAAATTGCGGTCAAGAGAAGCAAATAACTGCTTACCTCATTACACAAGTCCTCTAACTAAAGATCCTCCTCTGAAACTTGTCTGTAAGTGGGAGCATTTCCACTATGGCCACTGCAGGGCTTCAGATCCCTTGCCATCTTTTGATACCTACAAATACACTATTGGATAAATTTACAAAATAATGCAAGAGCAATTCAATGGTACTAGATCCAAGGACATATATGGAATTTTCACCTACAAATGTACTCTCCATCCACATTTACCTCTAAAGCATGACCACATGGCCAACTGCCTGTAAAATTCGGAAAGTACTCACTACTAAGAAGAGAAAAAATATCAACAGTCATTGACAATGACACAAAGATTTAAGCAACTAACCCATCTTCACGAATGAAAAGAGAGAAGCTCCTTTCCTTTGCGTCTCCTCCATGACACTATAGAAAGATAAATAAACGAATTAACTTATAAGAAATTCTTCCTCCCAAGAATAACACCAAATTAAATGACCTCAATATCTTGATGAAACTGATTTAAATAAAAGAAGGTTTTGTCATGTATGCTGCATCATTTACAACACTGTAACTATGAAAGAATTGGTTTAAGACCATATCAACAGATGTTAGGGAATAGACATTGTTCAACACACTAATCTCAAGATAAAATTATCTATAATATTACATAGACAAGTTCAACATTTAAACTAGAACAACTCACTAACATCATGTGCAGCATCAACCAGTTGAAGCGAACAAAGCCAAATTTGTATTTTCATTTTATGGTGTTGTTATTCCCATTTAGATGAGAATCAATTATATGTTAGAAAAATATTGAGCAGAAAATATTTTAATTATTGTATTCATCTGGATTAGGATCATTTGAGTTCAGGCTTATGTGTTTCTTATTTTGTTAAGCGTAGAGCTCAATAGAGTTATGAAACTTTATTGAGGCGAGACATCATTATAATGAAATGAAGAATGTATGCAGTGTGTAAAGACCAGTAGCAAAAGGCGCAGACACCTTATAGATTCTACAAGAAAGAGAGATGGAATTTAAACAACTCAATTAGCTGCTATAATCACCCTGAAAAGATGGAACTGAAAAGAATATCTAAAGTTGCCCACATTTACACAATAATTTCATCTTCTAATGACCTATATACCATGATATCATAGACGTAAGTTGATAAGGTAGAACTCCTCATTTTCTTTAAAAAAAAATCTTCAAGGGAGAGTTGATATTTTTCTATCATGGGGCTTCCTGTGGATCACTGATTTCATCAGTTCTTTGAGTATTTTCAATCCAGCCCTCCACCATTAGACATACCCCACCACATGTAAAAAATGTATGATCCAAATATGTTGAAAGATTTCATAGAAACCACTTTTAATATATCCTTGGTGTGTGAATTTGCCCAACTTTGATCCCATGAGCAGTCACCAGCTAGAATTTTCTTTAGAAAAAATATAATTTAATCGGAGGTTTTTGCCTACCCATGTGATTATTTTCCCACCAAACTTCATATCTATGTTTTCAGTGACATTGAATCATTGAATATTGAGCATTTCTAAGACATCTAAACTTCAACTTGAGTACATCTTGAGTAGAAGTTCTAAGGGAGTTTTCTCCTCATAAAGTATGAATGGTGCCACCAAAATTGATGAAAATAAATTTGCAAACAGCATAGTAGCAAGAAAAAGAACAAGAAAATTCAGAGATATACGAGGTGCATTGCTCAAAATTTGGGAGACGGAGCCCCCCCATTGGAGAGGGCTGCCAGTCACATCAGTGGGTCCAGTGGCAGCCACCCTAGAAGCTAGCCAGCTCAGCCTGGTTGGCCCTAATTTGTGCTGATTGACACAGCTACCTTGGGAAACTGCTGTGCAACCTGCGCCCCATCCCTTACCCCCACATCGTACTCATAGAGGAAAAAAGAACAAATGAATAATGTTTTGAAAGATTCTCCCCTTGTTTCAGGGGAGCACCATTAGGGTGGCATGGCAGGAAGATTCTTGCAGGGACAAAACCCTGTGTTTGAGGGTGTCCGAGAGACCCTCGCTCTCCAGTGGGTACCCCTAATCTTATTTAGGGGCCACGTGACCATCGGCTAAATGATTGGGGTGGTTCCCTCCAATGATTTGGTGCTGAGCCTTTTTCTTATTACGAAGTAAATTACGCCCACTAGCCTAGCGCTTAAAAAAACATTTACCTACTCCTTTTATTATTGATTTAAGTGGGCCGGGAGTACAGCGAAATCTTGTTGGGCCACAAACGAGTTCCACGTAATGGGTCTAAGGCCCACAAATGATTGAGTGAAAGGTAAGTATGGCAAGTTGACTACGCGTCAACATCTGTCCATCGGGGAGGGTGGCGAAGGCGGCGGGGCGAAGGCGGCGGAGGTTTCGATAGAGGATGGCAAATTACATAAAACCCCAATTTTCGAAAATACTTGGCATATATAACAAAATGTCAAAGAAATGCTGGGACTGACATGGGATTGTCCTGTGTAACCCGGCCTGAATCACGGCAGTGCCACAAATCCATATGAATGGACCGGAGGCGCATGAACAGTCCAAAATACATTTTTCTGCAAATAAATAAATTTACAGGGTTATTTAGTAAAGTAGCCGACAAACCCAGCAAACCTCGGTGTGATGTGGATAGATGTAACATCTCAAAACCTAGACTACTTCAGGAACTTATGATAACACCGAGTTTTTCCGAAATTGGTTTCTGAGCACCGACCCTAGAAGGGGAGGATATCAAAATAAGGAAAAAAATACACTTGCAGGCGGCGGCTATTGACCATTGAGGAGGACAGATAATCTACAGTGGTAAAATTAATTATTTAGGGAACGGAGAGAGATTTTGAATATTTTCGCTTAAAAGTATTGGTAGCTACAAAATAATCGATATCACATGGGACTGCTTTGTCCGCGAGGAAGGTTCGAAAGAAAGGCCAGATTTACTCAGAAGTCCTTGGATCTCAGGTATTTGTTTTCACATCCTCACTGAGACAGCCGTGTGAAAGAGGGACGTCCAAGTTGCTGTTGACCACGCGCCGAAGCTGACGTTTGGCCTGATCGTTTTCGCACGTGGCTATTTTGTCGCATGCACATCTCGTAAGTTGACACTTTATATTTATCCCACAAGTAAATGAGATTTAATTTTCTTTCCACAATGTTGACATTATAAAGTCATTAAAAGATGAGGGGTGTAGTTGGGGTCTTACTTGTCAAATTTCAATAAAATTTGACTTTTAATAGACGTTGGTGGTCCCCGGATGGCTTCCTCTCCCTCTCCCCCTCTGACTGAGTAAGCATCTGTCCCTCGCCACCACTCGCTCTCTCTCTCCCTCATCTTCCTGATTCTCAGGAGGAGAGAGGCGCAGGAATCCGGGAGGCTCTACACTTCTGGTTGAAGGGCTCCGAGGAAGGAGTGATTGGAGAGATGACGGCGGCAACGCCTCAATCTCGTCTGTGGCTTGGTCTCTGTCTGTGGTTTTTCCTGTTCCTCTTCCTTGTCGGGAGATGCCGTGCCCAAGCTCCAGTTCCGTCCCCTGCAGCAGCAAGTGGGACCGATCCCGTCGAGGGGAGGCTCTGAATACGTGATTTGTCACCAAGAGTGCACCCTTTAAAGCCATCATTGATATATTATAATGGCATCCTGTTAGCGATTGTGAATGTTAAGTCCAAAACCTTTGGAAAACTCATTAAAAGTAACTCTCCTGTCACTTTTTGATTCATAGCTCTGAGCCTCGCCCAATACAAAACCACTTTGATTATACTTTAGACTCACACCTTTACGAGGCAAAGTAAACTGGCACCTAATCAATTTACTCTTGATCCATGGCTCTAGGAAGCAATTAGTAGCTTTCTCCTACTTGCTCATAATTGTAAATGCCCTCAAGCACATTACCCATTGGTGATAATTTATAACTGCAATTAATTTTTTAAAAATAAAAATATCAAATATTTAATCAAAAAACTTTATTAGAGTGTTGTGTGGGCACTTAAATGTGGATGTTTGAATTTTAGAGCACCATCCTTTTCTTTGAGAATTTTGATTATCCTAGGTCTCAAAGTATACCTTTTTTATGGTTTTAAATTTTTAGAAGAGTTGGAAAGGTGGTGAAGGGTTATGTGATTAGCCACTGAATTTTCCTTTTTCACATGTTGTTGGAGTAAATGCACAAAGTCAAAGTATCATTTTGTGTCTCTTCATTCACATTTTTTTCTTCATTATTAGGTGAGTTGCCTTCCTTTCAATTCTTATTTCTTGTATTAGTAAAAAATGAAATTATTTTTGAGTTGTAATATAATTTTTACAACTGGTGAAGTAACACTATTTTTAATCTCAAAATGTAGCCTTTTGTCATATCGATACTCATGTAACTCCCAAAGCCAACATTAAGTCTGGTAGGATAAGATTTACTACTGCAAAATTAATGAGTCAGATATTACACATACATACATCACCATGGGTATACGAAAATGCCCAAATTGGAGAATAAAAGTGTGGTCTGGTATTGCCTTATCTGCCACTCGATGAAAAATAAAAGAATAGTCACAATAATTAGTATTTTATCATTCTTGCATTGACAAAACACCAAGTGTTCGAGGGTGTCTATTCTTTTATCACTCTCAATTGGTGCAACCTAATCTAATTTAGGGGCCACGTGACCATCGGCTTCTGGCTGGTTCCCTCAATTATTGGTGCTGATCCTTTTTCTTATTGCGGAAGTAAGTTACGCCCACTAACCTAACGCTTAAAAGCATTTTTACTATTCTTTTATTATTATTGATTTAAGTGGGCCAGGATACAACAAAAGGTTGTTGGGCCCACGACGGGATTCCGGAATTGGTCTAAGGCTCACAAATGATTGGTCAAAGGTAAGTATGGCAAGTTGACTGTGTGTCAACAGCTGTCCATTGATGGTCCCCGGTGGAGTTGGCGGCGGGGGCAGAAGGCGGCGGTGGATTGGGTAGAAGATGGCAAATTACATAAACCAATTTTCGAAAATACTTGCCATATATAACAAAATGTCAAAAAATGCTGTTGGGACACGACATGTGGGATTGTCCTGTAACCCGGCCTGAATCACGGCAGTGCCAAATCATATGAATGGACCGGAGGCGCCTGTACAGTCAAAATACACTTTTTTTTTTGCAAATAAATAAATTTACAGGGTTATTTAGTAAAGTGGTATTGCAAACCCAGCAAACCTCGGTGTGATGTGGATAGATGTAACATCTCAAAAACCCGAGACTACTTCAGGAACTTATGATAACACCGAGTTATTTCCAAAATTGGTTTCTGAGCACCAACCTAGAAGGGGGAGGATATCAAAATAAGGAAAAAATACACTTGCAGGCGGCAGCTATTGACCACTGAGGATGACAGATAATCTACAGGTGTAAAATTAATTATTTAGGGAACGGAGGAGAGATTTTTAAATATTTTGGCTTAAAGTATTTGTACCTGGAGAATAATCGATATCACATGGGGTAGCACGTTGTCGGCGAGGAAGGTTGAAAGAAGACCAGATTTACTCAGAGTCCTTGGATCTCAAGGTATTTATTTCCTGCGATCGCGGGGAGGAAGCCGTCTGTGAAAGGGTGATCGACTTTTTATTCCGTGGGGGACGTCGATATTTTTGTTGGCCACGCACCGTAGCTGACGTTTGAGCTGATCGTTTCCACGTGCGCTATTTTGTCGCATGCACATCTCGTAAAGTTGGAAACTTTTATATATCCCACAAAAATAGCAACAGATTTAATTTTCTTCACACGATCTTGTCATTATTGCATCTTCAGCCATTTCAAGGAGCCAGAAACTGTTAATAAATAGAAAGATAACAAAGACATTAAAGATGAGGGATGTAGTTGGGGTCTTATTTGACAAGTTTCAACAAAATTTTGACGTTTATATACGTTGGTGGTCTCCGGAAGGCTTGCTCCCTGTCCTCTCCGACTTGGTAAGCATCTGTCCTCACCCTCATCCCACTCCACTCGCTGTCTCTCTCTCTCTCTCGCTCTCTCCTCATCTTTCTGATTCTCAGGAGGATGAGAGGCGTAGGAATCCGTGAGGCTCTGTTACTTCTGGTTGAAGGGCTCCGAGGAAGGGGAGTGATTGGAGAGATGACAGCGGCAACGCCTCCATCTCGTCCTGTGCTTGGTCTCTGTCTCTGGTTTTCCTGTTCCTCGTCCTTGTCGGGAGATGCCGTGCCCAAGCTCCAGCTCCGTCCCCTACACCAGCAAGTAGGACCGATCCCGTCGAAGGTGAGGCTCTGTGATGTCCCCCTGTTTTCTGACTGCGTGAGGAGGGGAGTTCGGCCTCTGTACATCAGCTTTCTCTGGGATCTGGATGCATGGTTTGACCGCTTCACTTCCGACAAAGCCAATGGGAAACCCCAGTCGTAATTGTCAAGTTTCTCCTTCTCGGTTTTCTCTCTTGTCTGCACTTCATCAAAAATTATGCAGACGTTGGGTCGCGGATTCTCTAGTTTTGAGCTAGTACAGCGATGCAGACTTCTCTCTAATCCCTCGGAAGCCCTGTTTAATCCTCACAGCTCTTGGAGTGGAGGTACCTGGTCTCGCCTTAGCACACAGAAGTCATTAGGACGCCCAACTCACTAGTCTGCGGCGGCCAAAGCTTCTGTTTCAACGATGCAATCGCGCGTGAATCTGTGTTTACCTCCCATTCCAGACAAATTTTGGCTGTTTTGAAGCTGTTTTCGAAGCTTTTGCCGCGTGATCGCGAGATTTACCGCACTTTAGAAGCGCTCGGATTTCTGTCATGTGTGTGTGTCTAACTCGTTCTGGTTTGTGAACGTCGCTGATCCTTGGTGACAGCCGAGGCGGTGAACGCCATCTTCAGGCGCTGGTCCCTGCAAGCCACCGGCTGGAACCTCAGCGGCGAGTTGTGCAGCGGCTCCGCGACCGACGAAAGCAAATACGCGGACAGCAACCCAATCATCACGTGCAACTGCAACTTCAATGACGGCGCCACCTGCCGCGTCACTGATTGTTCGTACCCCCGTTCTCGTCCATCTCTAGGTCTCAAGGCTGCGGGTGATAACGACGATCCGTCTGTCTGCCCTGATCTTGCAGGAAGATATATGCCCTCAATGTTGTCGGGGCCATACCAGATGAGCTCAGAATCTGACTCAACTCACCGAACTGTATGTTGCCCCCTTCTGCATCTGATTCTTCGACCGATGACCCTGGATGAGGCACCTGTATATAACATCGACTGGAAGTTACTGACGATGCGTCATTTTCTATGTTGGTAGTAACCTGGGTCAGAACTATCTGACCGGTCCTCTCCTGGATTCATTGGGAACCTTACGTTCATGCAGTACATGTAAGTAATAGGCTGGTAACCAGCATTTTGCAGGGAGCAGAAGGGCCGACCTCTACCGTGCTCTGTTTATCTTTTTCAGGACTTTTGGGATCAATGCGTTATCAGGGCCTCTCCCAAAGAGCTCGAACAACTTAACTGATCTCGTCTTATTGTAAAATCTCTGTCCTTGATGTTTGAATTCTTGGGGACTCCTCTTTTTCTGTGGGTTCGAATGTTTACGCCCTTTTTATTGATTCCGAAAGTGCTTCCTAAAAATGAGTTAAATATTTGTGGAATCAGATAGTTCTGTTGTACGGATATATGCTGATTTTACTTGACTGAACTGTCTGCCCCCTGATGCATTGGTCAGATGTTACTCTAACCACACTTGTACATTTTATTGACTGTTTTGAAAGTGTTTGACGTCTTAGTACTGTAAAGGATGCAGAATACCTTCGTAGCCTTTACAGTTGGTCTTTACGACAGAATGGTCATGGAAGGCCTCAGTGATGGCACAAAAAACCTTTCAAAGCTTCGTTTGGAATAATTAACCGCGATGAATTATTCAGACTCATCGAATTGTTCGATTGAAAGGAAACTATTCGTTCAGTCTAGAAACATGAGGGATGAAAACTGATTTTCTTACAGATATTGAAGGTAAATTTATGAATAATTTATGGGAAACGTATGATCTGTAAGATCCATGCACATGGAAGCCAATCTTTATATTGCTTTGGATGCTTTGAACTCCATCTCTGACATATGGTGGCAGTAGGATTCTGACATTTTTCTCGATATGACTGTTTCACTATACGGCTATACTTTCGGTGACATTAACTTTATTTATTCTTCTCTGTACAGAGGGATCGGTTCAAACAACTTCAGTGGTTCACTCCCTCAGAACTTGGAAACCTGTCAAACTTAGAGCAAGTGTAAGTGCTTTGTTGAATAGAAAAATCAATAATGACGAATTTCAAATCTAGTCCTTGAATGAACTATTCACGCCTAGCATCTTCAATAGGAAGACGAGATGATTGCTCCATATTTTCCTTGGCAGGTACATGGATAGTTCTGGGCTGAGCGGTGAGATCCCATCATCGTTCTCTAATCTTACCAAGTTAAAGATAGTGTAAGTTGGATACTCGAAATTTGAGTATAATTTCGATTGAACGTTCAAGATCTGTACTCAGCCATATATCCTCTTGATGGCAGTTGGGCTTCAGACAATGATTTCACTGGCAAAATACCGGAATTTTCGGAACATTCACAAATCTTGAAGATCTGTAAGCTTCATCTGTGGAAATAGTTTTGAATTAAAATCTGCCGCTGCTATTCCAAAAATCCTTGGATCTTTGTAGCTGAAGCCAGCAGATGTGACAGACGTGGGGAGCCATTCCTTGTCATGCCATTCTCTCTATGTTAAAAGACTTTCTAATCCTGAAAATTTTGTTGCAGGAGGTTCAAGGAAACTCTTTCAAGGGCCCATACCGTCAAGCTTCGCTAATCTCAACAAATTAAAGAGTCTGTAAGTCATTTGCCGTTCTGGTTGCGTGGCTCATATTTCTTCTGCACTTGATGCATTAACTGTGCAAAACTGCTCTACTGTATGGAAATTATTACGTAACAATGTAACTACTGTCTTTCTCCGTCACCGCACTGTTATTTTTTTAATTAATCTTGTGGTTGTTCATTCAGGCGTATAGGTGACATAGTGAACGGGAGCTCAACTTTGGATTTTCTTCGGAATATGACTTCCCTGAATGCCTTGTAATGTGACATCCCAGAACCACAATCTATTGTTACCTATGTTTTCACGAGCTTAATGATTGTGATCGTCATATTCTCTCGCAGGATCATTAGAAATGCCAGAATTTCAGATACGATACCAGACTTCAGCCAATATACAGGCTTGCTATTATTGTGGGTCGATTTGAATATATTTTTTTCACGTTAGGTTATCATGATGGGTCAGTGTCGACAATCTAATGTTTGCTTCGTTTTTCTTCATTGTCTTGTAGGGATTTTAAGCTTCAATAATATAACAGGGGAACTTCCTGAGTCCCTTTTCAGCTTGAATTCACTTCAATTCTTGTAAGAAAATTTTCAAAGCCAAGTTTCATCTTGATGAGTTTTTCTTATTTTTTTGTACACTGTCCTTTTATTCCATGCCTGATCTCTCCATTGATTTTGTCCTTCTGGTGGGCAGGTTTCTTGGGAACAATAGCTTGTCTGGTGGCTTGCCGGCAACAAAAGAGCACAAGTCTCCAAAATATGTATGGCTGCTTAGCCGACTAGCATTGGATTCCGTGTGTAAATTTCTTTGTATCATAATCGTCCAATTTTTCATGATCTGATGAGTTTGGCACCACCTTGTCCTCTGTAATGACTGAACTCACCCAACTACTCGATGCAATCTTTCTTGCAGAGATCTATCGTACAATAAACTCTCGGGAGACCTTCCATCTTGGGTTTCTCAGAGTAATTTGCAACTGTAAGTGGTTTTCACCATACAGCGTCTTTCCAGAATATTTTAATATTTAATTCCAGAAAATTAATAATAAAAAGAACAGATGAGTAAATAGGCTTCCATTCAAGCTTCTTGTCCTCCCTTCCGGAGGCTATGTATGTCACTTATTATTTGCAGTGTATTCATTCACAACTCTTTTGCTCCAGGAACTTGGTGGCTAATAACTTCTCCTTGAATAGTTCGGCCAGCAGGTGCCTGGCGGCGTCTTTGGTTTCTCTGTTTCTCTGTCTTACTCACACACTCTCTCTCTCTCTCTCCTGCACATGGGTTTCTATCCACAGTTACTCAGAGCTCTTTTTCTTTCGATCTTCTGCAGTCTGTTGGCCTCAGGTTTTCAATGCCTGCAACAGGACATACCCTGCAACCGGGGCTCTCCAATCTGTAAATCCTCTGCCGTCGCCTTCTTCTCCATCTCCGTTATGCAGACCAGAAGCTTTGGGCTCAGACTCACTCTTGCTCTCCAGATTCCTCCTTTGGAATAAATTGTGGCGGTCGGAGAAGCATCACGGCTTCCGATGGCATCGTGTATGAAATTGACGACCAGGATCTCTCCACCGCGTCATATCACGTCTCTGATGACCAGAAGTGGGGGTCTCCAGCATCGGGAGATTCGCTGACGCCTCCAGCCCCAGCTACACCCGGAGCGTCCTGAACCAGTTCACGAACACTCTGGACACCGAGCTCTTCCAGATTCGGCACGGCTGTCTCCGTCCTCCCTGAGATACTACGGCCTTGGCCTGGAGAATGGGAACTACGACGTAACGCTGCTGTACGCAGAGACGGCTTTCCCTGATACGAAGACGTGGCAGAACGTCGGCCGGCGGGTTTTCAACGTGTACATCCAGGTGAGTGAAAAGTCCACCGTTAGTGAACGCGAACAACCGTAAGTCAACCGCTTTCTTTTGACGGGCTCGAATGGAATCTTTCAGGGGACTCTCAGGGAGCAGGATTTTGACATCATGACTGCGGCCGGCGGGTTGAGCAATCAAGCCGTTGTGAGGAGATACATGACTGCGGTGACCGACAACTTCCTGGAAGTCCACTTCTTCTGGGCTGGCAAGGGCACCTGCTGCATACCCACGCAAGGATACTACGGGCCGGCCATCTCCGCCATCAGCGTCACCCCCAGTACGCCTCCCCGAGCTCAGATCCGACGGTTTAAAGATAGCTCATGCTCTGATCACGACTGTCCGTCGTCTGCCCAGATTTCATGCCCACCGTCCGTGCGCCTTCTTCTTCTTCTTCATCGGGCCTGATCGTGGGGGTCGTGGTCGGCGTCTCGGCGCTCCTCATTCTTCTTGCCCTCACCTTCTGCATCGTATCGAGGAGGAGACGCGCAGAACGGGCCGCCTACGAAGGTGACGGAAAAAAAAACTATTTTTTTGTTTCTGGGTTGCTGAGCTTGACGATCTTTTTTCCGCCAATGACGACAGATCTCCGGGCGATCAGCTCCAGGGCGGAGATATTCAGCTATGGCGATCTGAGGGCCGCCACGGACTATTTCAGCCCCGGCAACAAGTTAGGAGAGGGAGGTTTCGGGCCCGTCTTCAAGGTCCGCACTGAATGCATGCCGGATCCTTAAGTTTGATCTCCAAAGTTGGACATTTTTCCGAATCGGCGGTTCGAGTTTTGCGCAGGGGACACTGTCGGACGGGAGAGTGGTGGCGGTGAAGCAGCTCTCGGTGTCGTCCCACCAGGGAAGCAGCAGTTCGTGGCGGAGATCGCCACCATCTCCGCCGTGCAGCACAAGAGCTTGGTGAAGCTCATCGGCTGCTGCGTCGAGAGGGAGAAGCAGCTCCTCGTCTACGAGCACCTCGAGAACGGCAGCCTCGACCAGGCCCTCTTCGGTGACCTCTCTCTCTCTCTCTCTCGTCTCTCTCTCTCTCTCCCTAGCTTTCTCTCTCTCTGAAAAAGTAATCGATGCAGGTAAGAGAAAGTTGGCTCTCGACTGGCCAACCCGGATGAAGATCTGCTTAGGGACGGCGCGGGGGCTGGCCTACCTCCACGAGGAGTCCAGCTCCAGGATCGTGCACAGGGACGTGAAGGCCAGCAACATCCTCCTCGATGCCGAGCTCAAACCCAAGATCTCCGACTTTGGCCTAGCCAAACTCTACGACGACAAGAAGACCCACATCAGCACCCGCGTCGCCGGCACAATGTCAGCGCCGCTCGGACGGGACAAAACTCAGCCCTCCATCTCTCTATCCTTCACGGTTCTTCTGATCTCCTCGATTTTCTCTTCATCCCTCCTGCGCAGTGGGTACCTGGCTCCGGAGTACGCGATGAGGGACACCTGACGGAGAAGGTGGACGTGTTCGGATTCGGCGTGCTGGCGCTGGAGATCGTATCTGGGAGGCCCAACGCGGACACGACCCTACAGCCGGACAAAGTCTATCTCCTCGAATGGGTGCGTGGAAGGAAGATAGAGGAGAGAGAGAGATCTTTCCTTCTTCGGGGTGGATGATGACGCGTGGCTGTGTCTCTGTCTCTGTCTCTCTCTGTCTCTGTCTACCCAGGCGTGGCGGCTGCATGAGAGCAACCAGGAGCTGGAGCTGGTGGACCCATTACTGTCGGGGTACAACAAGGAGGAGGTGGTCGCGGTGATCGGCGTAGCGCTGCTCTGCACGCAGATGGCGCCGTCGCAGCGGCCTTCGATGTCGCGGGCGGTGGCGATGCTCACCGGTGACATCGAGGTGGGGAAGGTGGTGTCGAAGCCCGGGTACCTCACCGACTGGCAGTTCAACGACCTCAGCACCACCTTCGCCAGCAGCGACTACCCCGAATCGGACCCGTTGACCGCCAGCACCAGCCAGGTCAACGAGCCGTCTCATCTGGGCAGCATGGTGACCTCGCCCAGGTCGACTAGCGCGATGCTCCACGACGTCGTTGGCAGCGGGCGGTGACCGCCGAGCTGCGCCGCCAGGGGGTTCGACGAGACGGCGCAGTGATCTGAAGTTGATGATTGTGAGCGTTCCAGAGTCTGCGGACTTGTTGCTACTTTTTCACCTTCTTAGTATCTTTGGCATTCATTGATGGAGGAGAGAGAGAGTGGACAGATAATTTGGAAGAG
>JANEYH010000042.1:0-31146 GCA_024713555.1 Spirodela polyrhiza | reverse complement strand
TGATGCAGGACGAATATGATTGACACAAATGTGATATGCTAGTAAATGAGATGAATAACTAGCAAGCCACAAAACTCACACACATTCAGATTCGAACCTTTAAAGCCGGCTGTGTGACAGTGAGAAGACCGTTCCGTCTCGCCGAGGTTGGAGGACTGCCTCAAATCATCGTGATAAATCAAAGCTCTACGTTTCAAAATCTCAGTCGGCCTCCAAACAAGGAAAACACAGCCCACACGGCTGATCACGAGCCCACGGCTAAACCCGATGGCGGTGGAATCACAAATGAGGAAAAATAGGGATGAAATCAATGCACACATTCACTGGGAAAGGGTTAAGAGTGGACCTTGGGCATTTGAACGCCGAGGAGTTGACGTGGAGGATACTTTGGAGAAGAGCGAGTCATTACAGATCCAACTGCACGGTCAGTTGGCGGGGGGCCCAGGGGGAAGCCGCCTGGGGGCTCGGGGCAGCCCCCGAAACCAAATCGGAGGACGACAAAGAGCAAAGCGTGCAGTGCACGCACGGTAGCCGACAAGGGTTGAGGCTGTCGCGGAGGACGAAGAGTCCTAGCACGTTCACTACGTGCGGGATGCTCCGGTCACAACAGTGTGGCAGCAGTCACGCAGATGCCCGCGGAGAGGAGTTCGCTGCATGCGGATGGCGACCCGGTGGGAACCGGGCCTTGACGGCAGACGTTTGGCAACTGACGCGGAGGACGTCCGTGGGTGCGAGGCGAGGAATCACGCGGACGCCACAGAGAGGAGCTCATCGCGTGCGGACGACGTCCGGCGGAGCCGTTTCCTCGATGGCGGACACCTGACGCTGACGCGGAGGACGTTCGTGGCTGTGGGGCATTCCGTCGTCCGTCCAAGATGGTTAGGTCTCGCGGACGTGCGCGGAAGGAAGTCCGCTGTGCGCGATCAGTGAACTGACGGGAGGCCGTCAGCACGAAGAGGAGTGTATGAGAGCTGGTGGAGGGTTCGTCTGGAGAGGGAAGGTTGACCTTGAGCAGGGGTGGGACCCATGCAACGGCGGCGGCTACAGGCGGCGGCGGTCGCACAGATCCCCTAGGGCACGTTCTTAGGAAAGATACATTTCTTAATCCCAAAAATCAGCCACTAGTTCAAGGAATTCTTAAGCCTATTTATAGGCCTTGGAATGAAAAAAGAAGACTACAATAAGATCAAGCAAAATGAGCAAAAATTAAGTCTAATAATAAAGGAAATTCGGATCCTTCAGTTGGGTCCGACGGTGACGACGTGGGATGGCTACAGATGACGTGGCATCCTCTGACGTCGTTGCCTCCATTGGTGGAGCTTGGGTACATGCTCCACCAATTCCCGGGTCAGCAAAACTCGACTCTATCGAGTTGGGGGAAGACAGCTCGAGCGGCACCAGCAAATCAGGTCGTAGTTTGGCCAAATCCGCTTCCGTAATCCACGAGTCATCAGATGAAGGTCGTCCCTGCCAATGAACAAGAAACCTGTGCTCCATACCACTCTCGGTGACGGTGATGATCTCATCCAATATTTCCTCGATGTGTTCATGCCAATCGGGAGAGGGGATGGGGGAGTGGATGAGGCAACTGACTCTCCGGCAAAGCCATAGGTAGGGACAGGCCATTAATATTAGGTGGAGCTTTATATATAAAACCAGATTTGAGACATTGAAGGTAGAGCTTATCCCCCACGTAGAGGGTATACCAACGACATAAGCATTGTCCCCAACTCGTTTGAGGATTGGAAACGGTCCAGCACTACGAGCATGTAGTTTAGTAGTGCTCCTAGGAGGAAATCTTTCCGGCCTGATCCTCACCATCACCAAGTCCCCTTCTTCAAAGGTGAGAAAACGATGGTGTGAATCAGCGGCTTGCTTGTATGATGCATTGCTATGCATGATGCGATGATGGATTTCCTCATGCAAGTTCTTAATATGTGTTGCAAATGATTCAGTATCATCTGAAATTCTAATATGTTTAGACATTGGAATGAGGTCGGTGGGCTTTCGAAGAGGATAACCATACACAATTTCAAAAGGACTCTTGTTAGTAGTACGGTTGATAGATGCATTATAGGCAAACTCTGCACGTGGAATGATCAAATCCCAAGACTTCAGATGATCCCCAACTAATGACCGTAAAAGATTTCTAAGCTACGGTTGACAACCTCAATTTGACCGTCAGTTTGAGGATGAAAGGCAGTGGAAAAATTTAATTTAGTACCTAAAAGATGCCAAAGTGTTTTCCAAAAATAGCTAGTAAAACGAACATCTCTATTGGACACAATGCTCTTTGGGAGACCATGGAGACGAATGACATTGTTGAAGTAGAGTTGGGCAACCCTAGAAGCATCGGAAGTTTTAGAGCAGGCTATGAAATGTGCTGACGTGACTTAATCGTTGTATAATAAATTGCGCAAATTTAAAATTTATAAAACTAGAAAAGACCAATTCTTGGAATTTTAAATGTTTATCAGAATGAATAAATCAATTATAAATCGGTAAAAGATTCCAAAAATAGTGGTACATTTCCAGGTCGATCACAGGGATGTAATATAATATAGGGTAATATTTCAGAATTTTTCTCAAAAAACATAATTTTTTATGAGTTTTTTTTAATGAAAGATAAATATAATATATTAAATAAATGAGAAAAGGAAATAACGCTATGACTGTCAGTGGTGACAAATGCCTCAAGAACATGAATCGAGCGGAATAGACACCTAATGATTCTTTTTGTGTTTGGACACGCCAAGTTAATTGATCAAATTTAGTTCTGTAAAGTCCGAAGAATCAGAACCAGTGAAGAAAGATTTAAAGGTTGAAATCATGCCACTATCATTAATTTAAACGAAAATGAAGTTTAAAACAACAAAAACAGAGTTCCGACTTCGCGGCGCGATCATGAATTCTGCGTGTTCATAAAAGAAATTGTGCAATGTCCACGGCCTCGAAGGCTCTCCTTGGACAATGACGCATGTGGGTGATCTCAGAACTTCTTTCGCCTGAAATTCCAGGAATGGTCGCCCAACTGCTTCCGCGGCTGTCACCCGGCGGAACTGAAAAACTTGCGATTATGGCCCTCCGGCGACCAGCTGTCACCCGACCTGAGGTGTGGCTGGATGGAGGTGGGGCATCTCAGGGCTCATCTCGAAGCTCAACGCAGCGAGAGGAGGCCCTTTATCGCATTTGGTACGCTCTTAGGAGGTGGCGACTCGTCTCCCAGTGGATCGTCCTCTTCCCAGCGACGGCTTGTTCGTCGATTAAGCGGAGATGATTTCTTCGTTGAGTTCGCGATGTTTCGTCAGAATCCTACACCAATTTGGCCACGATGCTCCAATCACTGAATCCGTTGACTAAGTTTTTGTTGTTTTAAACTTCAATTTTGTTTAAATTAATGATAGTCGGCACGATTTCAACCTTCAAAATCTTTCTTCACTGAGTTACGATTCTTCGGGCTTTTACAGAACTAAATTTGATCAATTATCCTGACTAGTCACCGCTATGAAAGAATCATAGGTGAACTCTGACTCACGCCCATTGTGTTCTTCAGGCGTTGATGTCACCCCGCCCGTCATAACGTTATTTCCTTTTTACATTTATTTAATATATTATATTTATCATTCATTAAAAAACTCATAAAATCGTGTTCTTTGAGAAAAATTCTGAAATATTACCCTATATTATATTACATCCCTGTGATCGACTTGGAAATTTACCACTATTTTTGGAATCTTTTACTGATTTATAATTGATTTATTCATTCTGAGAAACATTTAAAATTCCAAGAATTGGTCTTTCTAGTTTTATAAATTTAAATTTTGCACAATTTATTATACAAATCCATTGTCACGTCAAATTTTGGTGCCGTCGCCACATCTTGAGAACGTTGACTAAGTTTTTGCTGAGATTTTGACCAATTTTTGCAACTTAATCGCTGCGCGGACTCACGATTTCTTCACCAGTTGTCGACTTGCGAGTGAGAGAAAGAAAGAGAGATAAAATAAGTACTAAACTGCCCTTGATATATGACGTCATAAGGATCATTTATATCGGTCATTGAGGGGCATTGTTGGCATTTAGAAAATATGCGGGAAAAAGTAAGGCGCGGGATTTAGTCCCACATCTGTTGTCTGGGGCGATTTTCACGCGCATATATGACGGGGCGCTTCTTCAGCCACCAATAGATACAAATCACCCGTGTGTGTCGACCACTCCTTGCCCCATGCCCGGCTGGCCACCGGTGGCGTGGAAGGGAGTGGCGCACACGTCAGTCGCTTGAGTTCCCTAGCTGCGGTCCGCACCACCAGCCGCTTGAGCCTCGAGCTCGCAGTTTGGTCCTTAGCCACTCGGCTCTGCCCAACTGGGCCTCCGACCCGCTAGCGGAGCCGGTTGGCCTGCGGATTTTTTCTTTTTCCTTAAATCTTTTTTTCCATTTCTCTCAACAAAATAAGATTATAAAATCATATAATTAAGCAAAAATTCATATTAATCAACTATAAACCACTTTTCACGATTTAGCACAAAATAAGTCTATTTATCATGAGTTAAGACTAAAAACATCATCTTACTAAATTATTAACTCATGATAATGAAGACTTATCATGTGCCATTTTGGAAAAACGATCAACGGCGACCAAAATAGAATCATGACGCTGAAGAGTACGAGGAAGGCCTAGGACGAAATCGATGCTCACATCTTCCCATGGTCCATGTGGAACAAGTAGAGGGTGTAAAGTCCTGTATTTTGCTTCAGTTGTTTAGCTAAGGCACAAACTCGACATTGAGATAAAATCTTAGCTACATCCCATTTTAAAAGATGGCCAATAGAATTGCTGCTTTATAGAAGCTATAGTCTTGTCTCGACCAAAATGACCACTCAAGCCCCTGCATGAATTTCCCATACAAAAAAATCTTGAAGGGATGTACGAGGAATACATAAACGTTGATTATAGAAGAGATAACCATCATGTAAAGTATAATCTTTGGTGTTTGATGAGGGTCCCTGCACTAGAGAATGAATAATAGGAGAAAAATCAGGGCAATGAGCATAGGAAGAGCGTAATTCATCAAAACCAGTCACTTCAATCTTCATAACATTTAAGAGATGAGATCTACGACTTAATGCATTAGCAACTCGATTTTCTATGCCTTTTTATGCTTCAAAAACAAAGGTATAGGACTGAACCATATTCAACCCAACGAGCGACGAGGATTAAGTTTTGCTGTGAATTAAGATATTTTAAAGCCTCATGATCAGAATATAAGATGAATTCTTTAGAAGATAGTGACGCCAATGACGAAGTGATTGGACGAGTGCATAGAATTCTTTATCATAGGTAGAATATTTGAGTTTAGCATCATTCAATTTCTCACTAAAACAAGCAATAGGGTGATTTTGTTGACTTAAAGACACCACCTATTCTAAACCCGAGGCATCACAAGCAACCTCAAAAAACTTGCTGAAAATCAGGTAAACGAAGAATGGGTGCATGAGTCATCTTTTTGTTTAATGGTTTCAAAGGCTTTGAATTTACAGCATCTGATACATTCAAAAGTTTTACCCTTTAAACAATTAGTCAAAGGAGCCATGATGGTACTAAAGTTAGGAATGAATCAACGATAAAATGTAGCTAACTCATGGAAACTTGAGCGTCATGTATACTTTGAGGAAGGGCCACTGAGTAAATAGCATCTATTTTAGATGGGTCTACGGACACACCTTAGGGAGATAAAATAAAGCTAAGAAATGAGACACGCTCGACAAGAAAATAACATTTTTGGATGAGCATATAATTTTCCTTCGATATAGTTTCACAAACTTGCCTAAGATGGAGGATGTTCTTTTCTTTTAGATTTACTATAAACCAAGATGTTATCAAAGTAAACAACTACAAAATTACCAATGAAAGATCTAAGAATATGATTCATGAGTCACTGGAAGGTGCTGGGAGCATTAGATAAACCAAATGACATAACCTTCCATTCCATATAATCCATCTTTAATTTTAAAAGCAGTTTTCCACTCATCTCTGGGACGAATCCCTAACTTGATGATAACCGCTGCGGAGATCTATTTTAAAAAGACCACTGATCAGCCATCATATCAAACATGTCATTAACTTGAGGAATAGAAATTGATATTTATAGTAATTTTTATTGATGGCCCTACTATTAATGCACATACGCCAAGAACCGTCTTTCTTCGGAGTTAAGAGGGCAGGGACAGCACATGGACTAAGGCTTACTTGAATGAATTCTTTTCTAGCAATTCTTGTACTTGACGTTGGAGTTCCTTATGTTGAGTAGGGTCAAACGATAATGAGGAAGATTAGGAAGAGATGATCCTGGTATAAGATCGATGGCATGCTAGATTTCATGCATAGGAGGAGTTCCTTTTGTAACTCATCAGAAAAGACAGCTGGAAATTCAGATAATAACTCAATAATTTCAGGGGGATGGGAGGGTAGGAACATCATCAAAATGATCAGGAATCATAGCTAAACATATGGTGGTTTCATGCTCTAACTCTCACTGAAATTGAGTTCGGTAATGATGCTCAAAGTAGATGATAATTGATTGGGCTGAGGAGCTTTTGGACGCAAAGGTATATGGGTGCCAAGTAATTTTCTTACCCTGATACATGAATGAACAAGTATTTGAGCGACCTAATTGCTGAACATCATTATCATAAAGCCAAGGACGACCAAGAATTATACTGCTCACTTTTAAAGGTAATACATCACACAAAACCTTTTCATCGTAGATTGTACTTTAAGGGAAGTAGACATTGATTTTTGACTGGAATGGACGTAGAATCAATCCAAGAAACATGATAGGGTTGAGGATGATCAAGCAAGGTAATTTAAGATGTGAAATCAGCGTATCCGATACGGCATTAATGCAACTACCCTTTGTCTACTATTGTCTTACACATTTTGTCACCAATTTTAATATAAGTGTAGAAAATAGAAGTCCTCAAGATATTGTCATCAGCAGCTGGTTGAGTGAGAGTACAGTGGGCAACGGTCATAGAAATGGAAGAAGGAGTGCAGCGAGGTAGAGGAAAGTTGGAGATTCGAATGACACCCGCCAAACCATCATTATTAGCATATTCATCCACAATTATTTCTTCAAGTTTATAATCTTCCTCTTCAATTATTGGATCAGTAAGATATGGTTCACATTCAAAATCATCATGTCAATGTATAGTGCTCTAGATGGGCATTGATTGGCTCGGTGCCCACATCCGTGACACTTGAAGCAAGTCACTCTAGATGGATCAATTGGTGGGAGTGTGGAGTGGTAGGTGCTCGGGCAGTGGAATCAAGAGATGGAGAAGGAGTAGAGGAAGGGAGATGGCTGTGGGATGGAAACAACAGCACGAGCATCCAAGCGTGGAGTGGGAGTAGTATTATTTTTAATTATACTTGGCTGAGAACTCACTGGCTGACTAGGGTATGAGGAATAGGAGCGACCACCTTGGCTAGAGACTAGTAGACATAGAGTAGAAGAAAATTTTTGACATAATTCAAGGTCTTCTACTATTTGATATGCTTGCTCTAAAGTGGTAGCTTTCCTCACTAATAATTCTGTTTTAAGGTAAGGATTAAGACCAGTCCTAGACCGAGAGATGAGGACACGTGGATTCTCTTCAATTTTACAGCGCATATAAAATTCTTCAAATTGTGTAATATAGTCAATTACTGGACGATTTCCTTGCCTTAAAACATGCCATTGATCAATGAGATTATCTAAGTAAGCTGCAAGAACATATTTCTCACGGAGTTTGTCTTTCATTTGAGCTCAAGTTTCTATAGGATTTTCACGACGATTTTGAATAGAAAACTCAATATTTTCCCAAAAGATTTTTGCTTGTCCTCCTAATTTCATTTCAGCAAATCGAACCTTCCTAAACTCAGGAATATCATACCATTTAAAATAACTATTTAATTTGGATTCCCAATCAAGATATTCTTTAGGATCTCTAGAACCCTCATAATATGGAGCATCGACTCGAATACTTTTCTGAACTTGATTCCAATGGTTATCAGGATCAAGGGCCATCGACCACGATCATTGCGTCGATCGTATGGATCATAAGGAGCAGGACGTCGATCACGACCATTGGGACTGTCATAATGGTCATAGGGATCAATATGGTCACGACTGGGAATTGAGTAGTTGGAGGAATAGACTCAGGAGGTCGTGGAGCTGTAGGTGGCTCATCAGGTGTAGGAGAACGACGAGAGGTTTGACCTATGACTTGGATAAGAGGAGGTGGACGACGTGAGTTTCCTCGGACCTGTGATTCGAGTCGAGAAGTACGCTCATGAATTGCCTCAATGGAAGTAGTTAAATGAGTATCCATATTAGTCACACGAGTGGTTATATCACAGATAGCATCTAAGACATGACTCATCTCACTACGTGGTGGTGGTGGTGGTGGACTTTGAGAAGGGTTAGGATCCTCACGAGAGTCATTGAGTTGATCATCCATAACGACACGTTTACCTGACCTAAGATGCATATGAATGAAATGATGAATGAATGCAGCTAACTAATGGAAGAGAGGGGGACACAGGTTAGGCTCCGATACCAAATTTGATGCAGGACGAATATGATTGACACAAATGTGATATGCTATAAATGAGATGAATAACTAGTAAGCCACAAAACTCACACACATTCAGATTCGAACCTTTAAAGCCGGCTGCGTGATAGTGAGAAGACCGTTCCGTTCCTCAGTTGAGGTTGGAGGATCGTCTCAAATCATCGTGATAAATCAAAGCTCTACATTTCAAAATCTCAATCGGCCTCCAAACAAGGAAAACACAGCCCACACGGCTGATCACGAGCCCACACGGCAAATCACGAGCCCACATGGCTAAACCCAATGGCGGTGGAATCACAAACGAGGAAAAATGGGATGAAATCAATGCACACATTCACTGAAAGGGTTAAGAGTGGACCTTGGGCATTTGAACGCCGAGGAGTTGACGTGGAGGATACTTTGGAGAAGAGTGAGCTCGTCGTGGATCCAACTGCACGGTCAGTTGGCGGGGTCAAGGGAAGCCGCTCCCTTGCGGGGCCTGGGGGCAGTGCCCCAGCGGCCAAATCCGGTGGACGACAGGAGCAAAGCACACAGTGCACGCACGGTAGCCGACAAGGGTTGGAGGCTGTCGTGGAGGACGAAGAGTCCTGGCACGTTCGCTACGTGCGGGACGCTCCCGGTCGCAACAGGGCGGCAGCAGTCACGTGGACGCCCGCGGAGAGGAGTTCGCTGCTGCGGACGGCGACCCGCGGGAACCGCTCCTCGGCGGCAGACGTTTGGCACTGGCGGAGGACATCCGCCGGGTGCAGGCGAGAATCGCATAGACGCCGCAGAGAGGAGCTCATTGCGTGCAGACGACGATCCGGTGGAGCCCTTCCTCGATGGCGGACACCTGGCGCTGACGCGGAGGATGTTCGTGGCTGCGGAGCGTTCCATTATCCGTCGAGATGGTTAGGTCTCGTGGATGCGCGCGGAAGGAAGTCTGCCGTGCGCGGTGGTGAACTGACGGGAGGCCGTCAGCATGAAGAGGAGTGTGCGAGAGCTGGTGGAGGGTTCGTCCGGAGAAGGAAGGTTGACCTTGGAGCAGGGTGGGACCCATGCAACGGCGGCGGCTACAGGCGGCGGCGGTCGCACAGATCCCCTAGGGCACGTTCTTAGGAAAGATATATTTCTTAATCCCAGCCACCAGTTCAAGGAATTCTTAAGCCTATTTGTAGGCCTTGGAATGAAAAAGAAGACTACAATAAGATTAAGCAAAATGAGTGAAAATTAAGCCTAATAATAAGGAAATTCGGATCCTTCAGTTGGGTCCGGCGGCGGCGGCGTAGGATGGCTGCAGATGATGTGGCATCCTCTGGCGTCATTGCCTCCATTTGTGAAGCTCGGGTACATGCTCCACCGGATTAGGAGGGTGAGCTCCATCCGCAATTATCTATAAGAACTGTGGAGATTGATCTCTTATTCAGTACGTAGATAAGAACATGAGAATACGAGGACATTTCAATGAGCAAATAGTATCAGCACCTCCAATGGCGTCAGTTCGTTTGCAGGCACCGCCAAGCCATTGGATAACAATCTGAAAGGACTCCGCATACAACAATTGCTCAAAGAAATAAGTCAGCACCTGCATTTGGATTAGTAAGTTAAGGTTCCATTTGTGCAAGAAGTCAACGACTTCTAACCATGGTTCCATTAGAACATCAGAAAAGAACATAATTAAAAACCATGTTCTAAGCTTTTTAATTGGATTTTCCACAGCTATGCAATCTTCTTGAGATTTATCTACTAAAAGATTGATCAGGTTAATATAGAGAATTTCATCATCTCTAAGAATAAAAAACCAGATTGGCCATTCCAAAATGTCTAAACCAGTCACCGGAATAGAGCCCCTTTTACTTGTTTAAAAGCAAAATGGATAAATCAGAAGGATAGAAAAACAAAAGACTAGAAAATATCAAATTCTAAAAGTTGGACACATTTTTGGCTAGAAGAGAAAAAAACCACACTTAGAAGAGTTTCAAACCACACATTTGTAGCTCAAACACTCTAAGTGTTGACGGCAGACAGTTCACATCTATGAATGCTGCAAGCACAAAGCATCTAATAATCCTGAATCCCTCTAAGCTTTCAAGCGAACAAAGTAGAAAGTTCTCCAGGTTATAACAATCGACAATCTCAAGCTTTTTCAGTGTTCATGGCACTTTGGCAGGATGAATATTCTAGTGTAACTGATATCAAGAACTCTTAGCTGCTTCATCCTGCTTCTTAAGTCTTTCATGTCAAGCCATCTCAGAATGCTGTTATAAAATAGTAGACATCGGATTTGTGATGACCACTGAACATTCCCCATGGATAATTTAGGGTGGAAATGACTGACAAGTGATGAACGTTGCCATCTTTATTGCCTTAGAACACACCATCTTCCACACTCCAGCATTCAGATTGTGAAACAACTCTCGCCAGATCATGGATCAAGTCATGCATGATGAATATTTCATGACTTCAAACTGCTCAACTAAAAGACCTTGATACTAGCTCATTTATATACTCTATACCAATGTCTTCTAGTTGTTTTTTCCTCATTATGTTCGAAATATAACCGTGAGCCATCCGCAGATTGATGAGTATGTTCTTCTGAAACTGATAATCTTTTGGGAAAAGAGAACAGTGCCTAAAACATTTTTTGAGCTTGGTTGGCAAATGCTAGCAACTCAACCGAAGTGCAGGCATTATGGGATTTTGCTCATAACTATCCCAAATACCACAATTGTTCAGTATATCGTTCCATTCCTCCACATCATCCTGACTACGCAGTAAGCTTTCAGGAGTCTTTGCAGCTAGTGGTAGACCTCCACACTTTTTCGAGATTTTCTACGTCAGAGTTCCGACCCTCAAAATCATGTTGTCTGAACAGCATAAAGTCCAACTAGTATCAACGCTTCCGATTGCATCAGTTCATTTGCACGCACCGCCAAGCCATTAGATAACAATCTGAAAAGACTCTGCATATGACGAATTGCTCAAAGTAACAAGTCAGCACCTGCGTTTGGATTAGTAAGTTGAGGTCCCATTTGTGCAAAAAAGTCAACGACTTCTAACCATAGTTCTATAAGAACATCAGAAAAGAAAATAATTGAAAACCATGTTCTAAGCTTTTTAAGTGGCTTTGATTTATCTACTGAAAGACTGATCATGTTAATATAGAGAATTTCATCATCTCTAAGAATAAAAAACCAGATTGGTCGTTCTAAAATGTCTAAACTAGTCACCGGAATAGAGCCCTTGTTACTTGTTTAAAAGCAAAATGGATAAATCAAAAGTATAGCAAAACAAAAGACTCGAAAATATTGAATTCTAAAAGTTGGAGACATTTTTGACTAGAAGAGAAAAAAGCACACTTAGAAGAGTTAGTAACCAATAACATGAAAAGCCAAGAGAGGCCTAAGATGATATTCATGTAATTCATGGAGGGGACATCTATGAGGTTTGATTTTAAGGTGCCAGAAACTGAAAAACCTTTTTGCTAGTTTATCCTCCGTCTAGATGGTCTTTTGCTCAAAATATATCCACCCTTGCATACCATTTTACACCTTTTTGAATACCTCCAGAAAAGTTCCTTGTGCTTGCTCAATTCTCTATATTTAATAGGAAACTTGCCCAATCCTCAAGAATATTCTTTGATGAATGATTCTTGCTCAATTCTCTATATTTAATAGGATACTTGCCCAATCCTCAACGCAGTTCATTCACTGATGAAACTTGTTCAGTCCCGCATCTATATGACTTGTGGGATTGTAGATATACACTTGTGCCATAGAGTGTAATGATAGGAAGAAAGGGAAAGAGAAACATTACTGTGAGTTCATTTAAAAATACCTGAAGATGTTTATATAATTACCACTAAAATATACTGATTCTTAGTAGATATGAAATATTTTATGGGCAAGCAAGCAGGAGGCTGTTCTTATCTGAGTAAATTCTTGCTTTGATTTGATGTTACCAGGGGTGGCTTGACAACTAATTAAGGATGCTTTGTTTCCGGGTTCTAATATATTGGACGTCTAGTTCTGCCTTTTAGGACCTTATTTAGTTCAATCTCCTGTATGATATTCACAGGGAGAAGTTAAGAGAATCAGGTCATTTTAATGGAATAAATTGATCCAACTTATTTGGATTTATCTTAAATGTAACTCACATTATTTTTCAGGCATTTGAGCTTTGTAATGACTCTGATAGTTAGGCTGTGTTAGGTAAACTTAGATAACTGAGCCTAGTTCAATTAGGTTGCACTTAGTTTGAGAACTTAGTGTATGGTTCTTGGTCTTGATGATTATTTTCATAAAGTTTAGAGGGCGTACTGTTTTGGAAAGTATTAATATTTCATATTTAAACTTAATAAAATAATTTTTTATGATATTGTATGGCTTAAATTGAGATTTCTCGGGGATTTTACCTTAATAACGTAGATTTGAGTTAGTATGATATTTTCATTTCAGACAACCATCATAACAGCTACAACATTTAGCTATTATAACGGTTTCTTTGAGGGCTTTCACTTCTAATATGGACCGCAAGAGTTTTGGAAGGTGCTCAGAATGGGCGGCTGAGATTATTCAAAAGCTATAAGAGCAAATAAAATAAGGCATTTTGGAGCACATAAGGCATCAATCTGATGGCGGTGGTGCCCCTACCTCCCTATAAAAGCTGTGGTTGTTGTACCATATGGAAGCTGCTCTTTGTACTCTTATGTCCTGCGGCCCCTTCCTCCTCTTCCTTTCCATCTTGCATCGGGCTTTTGGTCGTAGGGTAGTGCGATCATGATCGATCGATCGTCAGATCGACGATCATGGTCGATTGATCAACGATCACGATCACAGAAAACGGCCGCGATCACGATCACAATCTAGGCCGGTGATCGATCATCGATCGATCGGTGGATCATTAACCACCATTGACCAGCCGTTGGATGATGACCTCCCATCATCCAATGGTTAAGATTAACCCATACGAGAGAGAGAGATTTAATCTCTCTCTTGGGGGAGACTTCCGCTCTCAAGTCACACTCTCACTCCCGAGTCCCTATCGCACTCACTCTCCTCTCCCTCTCCCTCTCCCCCTCTCTCTCCCTGATGCGGGACAGATAAAGAGATTTATGATTTCCACAAAGAGGCTTAAAGAAGAGGAATTAAAGGTTGACTTTTAGTAAATTGATGGAGATCAAGATTCTCCATCTCACAATTCTCCAAACTTGATGCAAGGAGTAGATCAAGAGGCAACATCAAGGCCTTCACCAAGATGCTCCCCAAGGATGAGAGTCCTCCCTCCACACCAAGTCAACATGATGATCTTGAGGAAGAAAATTCAAACCTTGAAAATCATTGAGGTCAAAGATAAGGAAGGAGGCCATAAGGAGGTGGCTAGGGCACCTAGCCTTATCCCTACATCCACCATTGACCAAGTCAACGCCCATTAGAGGTTTGGTCAAACCCCTTTACCTTCATTGAATCCTTTCAACCCCTTCTTATCAAAGCTCAGCCTTATCTTGAATCAATATTTGACCCTAAGAAGCCTCAACAGCCTTTAGTCAACCCATTTCCTTAAATATAGGAGCCTCTCATCCCATATAATGGCCATAGTCAACCCCGTTGACTTTTCTTTTAAAATTTTCTATTTTTTCCATGGACCTACCTCCTCATAGGCCTAAATGGCCTCTAGATCTCATGGTTAAAGGTACCCTTTCAAATGAGAGAAAGTGGTTGTAACTGCCCACTTTTTGTGGGTAATCTTCTCTCTCCTCCTCTCATATGAAGGGATGTGTCCCTTGAATTAAGGTGGTTACTCCACCCCATTCCCTCCTATAAATTAGAAGGCATTTTATGTAAGAGGAGAAGGATTGAATGAATGAAAATCTCGTGCTTTCTTCCCACTTGAATCCTATCTCTCTCTCGAGTCCCTTCTCTCCTCTTTCGAGCCCTTCACTCGGCTTCTCTCTTTCTCTCTTGAAGGTCTCTTCTCTCTCGAGCTTCTCTCCCTTCTCTCTTGAATTTCTCTCATTCTCCCCCTCAAGTTTCTTCCTTAAACCATCTTAGTTGATCCTCACATCCTTGTGAGCGATTTGATCAACCCCATTTCCCTCATCCTCCTCCCCACCCAATACATTCTTCCTCTCTTCTCCACTTCGAGTCACCCTATCTCTTTATCTACTAACGCTTCTTCTTCAATTTGTGGGCAATCATTTGCAAATGAGATCAAAGCCATTCTCAAGCAGTCTAGAAGACCCTCAAGTAATCAAGAATTCTCCATAAGGTATTTGATTTTCTATTCCTCTTGAGTGCTTAATTTGATCATTACTTGAAGTCCATTGCTCTAGATTCTTGTGTGAGACCTATAGAATAGCCACCTTTACCCATTTAATGATCCAAAGCCCTCGTTCCTAAGTTTGATTTGTCCTATTAAATTAGGGTTCTCAATCAAGGCAACCATAAATCTAGATCCTATCTAAATCATATTGCGGGTTGAGTGATTTGACTATCCAAGAGAATTTACTAAAAGTCAACCTTTAATTCCTCTTCTTTAAGCCTCTTTGTGGAAATCATAAATCTCTCTATCTGTCCCGCATCACTCCCTCTCTCTCTCTCTCTCTCTCGTTAGGGCATCTCTGAAAATGACTGAGCTGCTGCCAACCTCACGGCCGCCGCCTCTCCCCCCTCCCTCTCGCCTCTCTCTCTCTCTCTCTCACCTCTCCCACCCCTCTCTCTCTCTCTCGCCCCTCTCTCTCTCTCTCCCGCCCCCCTCTCTCTCTCTCACCCCTCTCTCTCTCTCTCTCTCTCTCTCTCTCTCTCCCACCCCTCTCTCTCTCCAGCCCCCCTCTCTCTCTCTTGCCCCTCTCTATCATTAACAAAGTTCATAAACATATCCAAAAATCTGTTTCGTGTATTTTGGATAGAAGTTCATTTAATCTCATTATATATATATAATAAAATAATTATGGCTAATATATGTATATTATTATTATAGAGGTTAATTTATATATTTTACTATAGTTATTAAGCATATTATATGTCTTAATAAAGCTAAAATTTAGGCCTAATAATATAAATATATATTTAATATATGTATTATATATTTATATATAATGTTTAGGCACTCGATCACCCGACCGTATAATATAATAATATTAAATGACGATCAGTCGATCATGATCGATTGGATTGTCAATCACGACGATCGACGATTCACGATCAGTGATTTTGGCTGATCGGATCATCTATCATTCTGATCAGATCGACGATCGATCCTGATTGCAGTACCCTATTTGGCTGATGGAGGACACGCCTAGCAGTGTTGTTGGCTCTATGTTGGCGTTCGCCCTCATGAAGAAGGTATCGTGCCTTGTCTCTGAGAATTTTGTAGTCTACGCCGTTGAAGATGTGAGTCTCTGGTGATGATGCTAATGATTGGGTGGGAGCCAGGAGTCTTTCCTTTGTTTTTCTTCCCATGATTTGTTGGAGATATCTTGACCTGAGAGTTTTTCTTGGGTTTCGTAATTCCAGGGGTATGTGTCACAAGACTCCTGAGCGGCTCTGCTCGGATCCTTGTTGGATTCCGGTTCAGATCGTCACGATCCGACTTTTCTACCGAAGAGAGGTGAGGTGATCCGCTAAAACCAAGGTGACCAATCACGGAGGCGTGGGTCCCGTTAAGTAGGGCCCCGCCTCCCGTCGTTCCATTTTACAAACGGTGTGGGACTAAATGTCCACGTCAGCCGTCCCATCCTCTGTCGGGGCAATGCCGTTATCTGATGATGCATCATAATCACACATTAAGTACTACCATAATAGGATATTAATGCATTATCCACTTACAAAATAAACATAAAAACTACTCAATTCCATCCTTGACATAGAAAAAACATAAGTCACTTAAATAAAGATAAAAGACTATAATTTTATGACTAACACACATCCAAGGAAAAATACCTTGAGAGTTCTTTTTTATAGCCATTACAAGGCCCATTAAGAGATAATGGGCTTGCCTAAGAAGACCCATGGGCCAACCCATGGCTACCACATGGACCAGTAGGGAGCCAAGAGAAAGGGGGCCCACGTGCTCCCTAACTGATTCGGTGCCCTCCCCTTCTTGGGCAGTGGGAGAGCGTCTCCCCATGTGCAACAGACTTGGCACCTCATCTTGGCCAATGGGAAGGCTCCACGGTTTCAAGGAAGGGGGAGAGCCAATAAGAGGCCTCCACATTCTCTAACTGACTCTCTCTCTCTCCTCTACCTCCTCTCTCTTCTAACTGATTTGGCACCTTCTCTTTCCCTATTTTGGCACTCAAATTGGTCTATAAATAGACCCCATTCTCATGAATGAGACATCATCCTCTTTTAGTGTAACTTTTCTCTCCCTCTCGCCGTGCTCTCCCTCACTCCGTCATCTTCTCTCCCTCTCTCCGTCGTCTCTCTCTCTCTCAGCGTGCTCTCCCTCTCTCCGTCGTCTCTCTCTCTCATCGTGCTCTCCCTCTCTCCATCATCTTCTCTCCCCCTCGCCATTCTCTCCCTCTCATCGTTGTCTCTCTCTCGTCGCGCTCTCCCCTCTCTTTGTCGACTCTCTCCCTCTCGCCATCGTCTCTCTCTCGTCGTGCTCTCCCTCTCTCCATTGACGCTCTCCCTCTCACCATCGTCTCTCTCTCGTTGCGCTCTCCCTCTCTCCGTCGACGCTCTCCCTCTCTCCATCGTCTCTCTCTCTCTCGTCGCACTCTCCCTCTCTCCGTTATCTTCTCTCCCTCTCGCCGTCGTCTCTCTCTCGCTGTTCTCTCCCTCTCTCCCTCTCTCTATTGTCTTCTCTCCCTCTCACCGTCGTCTCTCTCTCTCGTCGCGCTCTCCCTCTCACCGTCGTCTCTCTCTCTCGTCGTACTCTCCCTCTCGCCGTCGTCTTCTCTCTCCGTCGTCTTCTCTCCCTCTCGCCATCGTCTCTCTCTCTCGTCGCGTTCTCCTTCTCTCTCCGTTGAATCTCTCTCTCATCACGCTCTCTCTCTCTCTTGAGCCCTCTCTCCCTCTCTCTTGCTATCTCTCTCTTTCTCTCGCGCATGCTCCCTCTCTCTCTCTCTCTCGCCCTCTCTCCGCCTCTCTCTCTCTCCCTCTCTCTCGCTATCTCTCTCTTTCTCTCGCGCATGCTCCCTCTCTCTCTCTCTCGAGCTTCCCTCCTTGAGTCCTCTTCCCCATTAGTGACAAGGGGTTGGAAATCTCAAGGATTGGGAGCTCTTATCTCCTCTCTCTTTGCTCCTTCTCACCCCCTTTCAGCCACCATGTTCTTCTCATCTTGAAGTGACACAAGGTGGGGAGAACCACTTGGCCATAAAGGAGATTTACTTTCAAGCAATTTACATTTCAGCATTGAAGTTCCATTTATGTCTTTCTTTTTATGCTTCAATTTCTTTTATAGAATAACCACAAATATCTCTCTTGAAGTCTTCTTAAGCACTTATTGAATATCCACTTATATTTTATTGCAATTCGATGTTTGATTTCTCAACTTCCCTGTGGACCAACTTGGACTCATCCTATATTCATTTCCTTTGAATTAAAGTCAATATACAAATGTTATTTGATTAACCATTAAACCTAACGACAATTTTTGGTTCATCAAATTGGCGCTGTTGCCGGGGAAGTTTTCATCAAACATCAATTGTTTTTAGAAAGTTTTTCTTGCTATATCTTTACTACCTTTTCGCCAAGCCAAGCACTCCAAGGAATTTGCACAAAGGGTAAGTCTAAACTTGAATTCATTTTATGCTTGGTAGAAGATCATAGCATCTAAGCTTAACTTCATTAGAAGCCACTCCCACCATCTCCAAATCTTCTAAAATGGCTGAAAATTCTGAAGAAAAATCACTAAGAGATTATTTCAATCCTACTAACAGCTTAGATCTCTTTCAAAATCCTACTTGCACTCATGATACTAAGCCCGGCATTTTTCAAATTCTCCCTCATTTCTATGGAAAGATAAATGAAAATACTTATGATCACTTGCAAGAATTTTTAAAAATATGTGCTACAATTCGTAATTGTGATGACTCTTTGAAAATCACTTTATTTCCTTTTTCTTTGAAAGATGAAGCCTCTCATTGGATATCTACTTTGAATTTACAAACCATTACTTGGCCCAAATTAGTGCAAGAATTTTTAACTAAGTTTTACCCTAGAGGAAAAACAAATATGATGCGCAAAATGATCATGAGTTTTTCTCAAAATTTGAATGAATCATTGCATGATGCATGGACTAGATTTAAAAATACACTTAGAAAATGCCCACATCATGGTGTTCCTAAATGGCAGCTTGTTCAAATTTTTTATGAAGGGCTTAATTATCTCTTAGAAGAACTTAGTGAAAATTCTTATAATTATGCTTCTTCAGATTATGATCACACTAACCCTCCCCTCAAAAAAGATGGAGTTTATGAACTTGTCAAACATGCAGATAAGGAGCTCCGCAATGAGGTGACAGAGATTCACAAGAAGCTAGAGAAGCTTCTCTCTATACAAGGTACATCTAGTTCTAACCCCTCACCTCCTAAGGCTTCCATATGCTCCATTTGTTTTAATAATGATCATGATGAGAATAGGTGTCCTACTTTTCTAGAGGTAGTAAATAATGAGCATGTAAATGCATTTAACCAACCTCCCTTAGGAAATTCATGGAGAACCAATCAAGCATCTCAAGGATATCAAAAACAACCCTCCTCGAATTTCCAATCTCAAAACAATTTTCAAAGACCTCAAGGTTTTCAAAACCCTCCCCAATTTCAAAATCCTCAAGGTTTTCAAAACACTCAAGGTCTTCAAAATCATAACTCTCCACCTATTCTCCCTTACCCACTGAGGAATGCTGATGAACCAAAAATTGTCGTTAGGATTAATGGTTAATCAAATAACATTTGTATATTAGACTTTAATTCAAAGGAAATGAATATAGGGTGAGTCCAAGTTGATCCACAAGGAAGCGAGAAATCAAACATCGAATTACAATAAAATATAAGTGGATATTCAATAAATGTTTAAGAAGACTTCAAGAGAGATATTTGTGGTTATTCTATAAAAGAAATTGAAGCATAAAAAGAAAGACATAAACTGAACTTAAATGTTGAAATATAAATTGCTTGAAAGTAAATCTCCTTTATGGCCAATTAGTTCTCCCCACCTTGTGTCACTTCAAGATGAGAAGAGCTTGGTGGCTGAAAGGGGTGAGAAGAAGCAAAGAGAGAGGAGATCAAAGCTCCCAATCCTTGAAATTCTTAACCCCTTGTCACTAATGGGGAAGAGGACTCAAGGAAGTGAGTGAGAGAGAGAGAGAGAGGGGAGAGAGGAAACACACGCAAGAGAAAGAGAGAGATAGCAAGAGGAGAGAGAGAGAGAGAGAGAGAGAGCGCGATGAGAGAGAGAGTCGACAGAGAGAGAAAGGAGACCGCGATGAGAGAGAGATTTGACGGAGAGAGAGGGAGAACGCGACGGGAGAAAAGACGACGGAGATAGCGTGACGAGAGAGAGAGCGTGAGAGAGGGAGAGAACGGTGAGAGAGGGGAGAGAAGATGGCGGAGAGGGAGAGCGCGAGAGAGAAGACAATGGCAAGAAGAAGAGAACGGCGAGAGAGGGAGAAGACGGCGAAGAGAGGGAGAGCGTGACGAGAGAAAGACGACGGCAAGAAGAAGAGAACGGCGAGAGGGAGAGAAGACGGTGGAGAGAGGGAGAGCGCGACGAGAGAGAAGACGGCGGCGAGAGGGAGAGAAGATGGCAAAGAGAGGGAGAGCATGACGAGAGAGAAGACAACGGCGAGAAGAAGAGAATGGCGAGAGGGGAGAAGACGGCGGAGAGAGGGAGAGCGCGATGAGAGAGAAGACGGCGGCGAGAAGAAGAAGAGAACGGCGAGAGGGGGAGAAGACGACAGAGAGAGGAAGAGCGCGGCGAGAGGGAGAGAATGGCAAGAGGGAGAGAAGACGATGGAGAGAGGGAGAGCGCGACGAGAGGGAGAGAAGACGACGGAGAGAGGGAGAGCGCGACGAGAGGGAGAGAACGGCGAGAGAGAAGGGGAGAAGACGACGGAGAGAGGGAGAGCGCGACGAGAGGGAGAGAACGGCGAGAGAGAAGGGGAGAAGATGACGGAGAGAGGGAGAGCGCGACGAGAGGGAGAGAACGGCGAGAGAGAGGGGGAGGAGACGACGAAGAGAGAGGGAGAGAAGACGACGGAGAGAGGGAGAGCACGATGAGAGGGAGAGAACGGCGAGAGAGAAGGGGAGAAGACGACGGAGAGAGGGAGAGCACGACGAGAGGGAGAGAACGGCGAGAGAGAGGGGAGAAGACGACAGAGAGGGGAGAGCGCGACGAGAGGGAAGAGAACGGCGAGAGAGAGGGGAGGAGACGACGAAGAGAGAGGGAGAAGACGACGGAGAGAGGGAGACGAGTTGCACTAAAAGAGGATGATCTCTCATTCATGAGAATGGGGTCTATTTATAGACCAATTTGAGCGCCAAAATAAGGAAAGAGAAGGCGCCAAATTAGTTAGAAGAGAGAGGAGGTAGGGGAGAATGTGGAGGCCTCTCATGGTTCTCCTCTTCCTTGAAACCGTGGAGCCTTCCCATTGGCCAAGGGGAGGCACCAAGTTTGTTGCTCATGGGGAGACACTCTCCCATTGCCCAAGAAGGGGAGGGCGCCAAATCAGTTAGGGAGCACATGGGCCCCCTTTCTCTTGGCTCCCTACTGGCCCATGTGGCAGCCATGGGTTGGCCCATGGGTCTTCTTTAGGCAAGCCCATTATCTCTTAATGGGCTTTGTAATGGCTGTGATAAAAGAAACTCTCAAGGTATTTTTCCTTGGATGTGTGTTAGTCATAAAATTATAGTCTTTTATCTTTATTTAAGTGACTTATGTTTTTTCTATGCCAAGGATGGAATTGAGTAGTTTTTATGTTTATTTTGTATGCGGATAATGCATTAATATCTTATTATGATAGTACTTAATATGTGATTATGATGCATCATCAAATGCCTATCAAGCAAACCCTAACCAACCACACCTAAATAGGCAACCAATAGGAGGACCTCAACCACCACAACTGCCTCCCACCACCCAACTAGAAGACACAATTAGGGTCCTTAAGGAGCAAATGGGACAACATTAACAAGCCTTAAACCTCTTTATGTCTCAAAATCAACAACTTCTCCAAGGAAACTTAGCCCAATCTAATGAGTCCAACCCTAGGGGCCAACTTCCTAGCCAAACTATCCCTAACCCTAGGCACACTCCCCGGCTTCCCTACCACTACTCAAAATTCCTCTATGGCCCTAAACCTTGACCCTAGCTCAAGCCAAAACTCCCAAATAGAAGAAATAAAAGGAGTCATGAAGCTTAGAAGTGGTAAAACCCTTCCCAAGATTGATGAACAACCCATTAGGGAGGAAAAAGAAAAAGAAGAATTATGAGTAGACCAAGAACCCTCAAAAACACCTAATCCTAACACTTACTCTCCTCCCATTCCATTTCCTTCTGCCCTAATACCTACAAAAAGGAAGACTAAGGATCTAGATGATCAAGAATTAAAAGAACTATTTTCTCAAGTTCATATTAATATCCCTCTAGTAGATGTCATTCGTCATGTACCTTCTTATGCTAAGTTTTTAAAAAATCTTTGTACACCTAAGAGGGAAACTAAACAAGTTAACCTTTCTGAAGAAGTTAGTGCCTTAATTCTTGATCAACTACCTAAAAAGAGGAAAGACCCTAGGAGCCCCTTAGTTTCTTGTTGCATAAAAGGAATTACATTTTCTAGAGCTTTACTAGATCTAGGGGCTAGTGTTAACCTTCTCCCTACATATCTTTATGAAAAATTTGATTTAGGAAAACTTAAGAATACCCCCATAGTCCTTTCTCTAGGAGATCGATCCTTAAGGCATCCAAGGGGTATCATCGAAGATGTTATCATCAATATTGAAGGATGCTTCTTTCCAATTGACTTTTTAGTCTTAGACATGAACCCACCGAAGGACATTAAAGATTCCGCTATTATTTTAGGATGCCCATTTTTAGCCACCGCAAGTGCTAACATAAATTGTGCCACGAGTATTGTGGAAATACATTGTGGAAAAGACAAAATTTCTCTCAATGTTTTTAAGGCAGCTCAATACCCCTATGATGAAGAGGAAGAAGAAGTGGATATGGTAGACACCGTCGTCAAAAGGTATGGGCCTTGAACACCTCTAATGAAGAGTTTCCATCCTTTAATGATGTCAATGATGTTGAGCTCAAGGTTTTACCACATCACCTTAAATACATTTTTCTTGGAGAAAATAATACCCTACTTGTCATTATTGCTTCAGATTTATCGAATACCGAAGAATTTCGTTTAATTAAGGTTTTAAAG
Source organism: Spirodela polyrhiza (assembly GCA_024713555.1). Lineage (NCBI taxonomy): Eukaryota > Viridiplantae > Streptophyta > Magnoliopsida > Alismatales > Araceae > Spirodela > Spirodela polyrhiza. Next base: position 8,180 of record JANEYH010000042.1, on the reverse strand, counting down.
AACATAGAAAAGCTTTAGGGTGACATCTACATGACTTACAGGGAATTGACCCAAAAATATGCATGCATAATATCTACCTTGAATCAAATGCCAAGCCTATTAGAGAATTCCAACGTAGATTAAACCCTAAGCTTATGGAAGTGGTTAAGGAGGAAATTATTCGATGGTTGGATGCTGGATTTATCTACCCCATATCAGATAGTCAATGGGTAAGCCCTATTCAAGTAGTACCCAAGAAATCTAGTCTTACATTATCAAAAAATGAAAAGGGGGAAGAATTTCAAACTAGGCTACCAACTAAATGGAGAGTATGCATTGATTATAGGAAACTAAATACCTCTACCACCAAGGACTATTTCCCTCTCCCATTTATAGATCAAATACTTGAGAAACTCGTGGGTAAAGAATACTTTTGTTTTCTTGATGGATATTCTAGTTATAATCAGGTAGCTATCAATCTTAATGATCAAGAAAAAACAACTTTTACTTGCCCCTTTGGAACCTTTGCCTTCACTTGCATGCCCTTTGGTTTATGCAATGCACCTGCCATATTTCAAAGGTGTATGACATCCCTTTTCTCTGAAATGATCGGCGAATTCTTAGAGGTTTTTATGGATTATTTTTCCGTTTTTGGCTCTACATTTGATCAATGCCTAGAACACCTCACTAAAGTTTTAAAAAGATTCTAAATTGGTTTTAAGTTGGGAGAAAAGCTATTTTATGGTCAAGGAGGGAATTGTCTTGGGACATGTTATTAATAAGGAAGGAATAAAAGTAGATAGTGCTAAGATTGAAGTCATTTCAAAATTACCCCCACCTACTAACCTAAAACAACTTAGGTCTTTTCTTGGACATGCTGGTTTTTATCGACGATTTATTAAAGATTTTTCAAAATTTCAAGACCTTTGACTTCTCTCCTAATCGAAGATACAGAATTTGTCTTTTCTCAAGAATGCATATATGCTTTTAATTTTCTTAAAAAAGCCCTTACCGAAGCCCCTATTTTAAAATCACCAACTTGGGGAGCACCTTTTGAAATTATGTGTGATGCATCTAATTTTTCAATGGGAGCTGTTTTAGGACAAAAGATAGAAGGAAAACATGTAGTCATCTATTATGCTAGCAAAACCCTCAATGATGCCCAAATCAACTACACCACCACGGAGAAAGAACTACTTGCTGTTGTTTTTGCCTTAGAAAAATTTCGACCATACTTACTAGGCTCTAGAGTCATCATTTTTACCGACCATGCTGCCTTACGATATCTCATGAACAAAAAGGATTCCAAACCTTGGCTCATCCGTTGGATTTTATTACTTCAAGAATTTAATTTAGAAATCAAAGATAAAAGAGGTTCTGATAATGTAAAGACCAACCACTCCTTTTTGGTCAATGGGCAAAGGCTCAAACCATATCTTCAACATGAGCCCTCACCCACCAATGATAGCATCAATCTAACTGATCCATAACCATGCTTCAAAGTATGTCGAGCTTAAAGACGTTAAACAAAAGCACTTGGAGGAGACAACCTGCCACCATGTAAGTATCCTTCCCTTTTTTCTTTCTTTTTACTCCACCTTTTTACTTCAAATAAAGGACGAGAATCAAGGGAGACATCCACTAAGGGCACATCAAAGCACTCCTCCATAAGGTACACCTCTCCTATTTTAAATTCTAAGCATCATTTAGGCATGTCATTGAGGCCAATGACACAACTTAGGGAGGGGTGGCCCTTTTGCATGAAAAAAAAAAAATGAATTTCAACTTTAAATCTATGCAAAGAATGTAGTCTATCACCAACCTAACTTGACCCACCCACCAAGAACATGCTCTCTTCCTTAGGGGATCCATTATAGATTCGGTATGATAAGGATGATCATGGATGGGTGAAGTCAAAAGGGTGTCAATTTGTCCTCTAGACTAAAGATAGGGTGCTTAGGTCCTCTTAGGGCTAGAATAAAAAATTCCACCCATTAGATGACACCGGATAAAGGAAGTCCAACCTACCCTAAACCCTTAGGCCTACTCATAAGTCTATCTTTTCTTCGCCAAGTAACCTTGGAGTATATTACAATGTAAGACCTTGGTAGCTGAAAAATTATAGTGCAAAAAAAAAAAAAAAAAAAAAAAGGAGAGAAGAAGAAGAAGAAGAAAAGAAAGAAAAGAGGAATGGGTAAAAGAGCAGGGTCAAAGAGCTCAAGTTTAAAGTCAAGACAAATGTAAAAGCTCCTTAGAAAAGCCTTCAAAATTTTACAAATCCTCAACCCCCAATCCTTACAAGGCAAAAAGAGCAAGAAGTGTAGAAGCTCATAATCTGCCAACCCTACACCCATTAGCAATGACCAAGGCATTTAGTATTCTTCGGCAGAAAGGGAGGACTAGGAGCTCTTGTGAGTACACTTAAGGGAATGGGTAGAGTTGATCTTGGACCACCATCGAGTATCATTTAGTGGACGGATGAGAATCAACACCCTAATGACTTAGGCATTCTTGACTGAGTTTCGAGTACAACTAGACAACCTAGATGCACATCCTTCACTCTCCATTGACTCTCAAACCCATACTTAGTCCTTAGTGCATTCCCAAAAGCAAGAGAGCATGACATTGTCAGCACTTAGTTAACCCCAAACTTATATAACTTGCATACATATTCATTGCTAAGGGACTAGCAATGTTTAGGTTGGGGGTGTGATGATGCATCATATCACACATTAAGTACTACCATAATAGGATATTAATGCATTATCCACTTACAAAATAAACATAAAAACTACTCAATTCCATCCTTGGCATAGAAAAAACATAAGTCACTTAAATAAAGATAAAAGACTATAATTTTATGACTAACACACATCCAAGGAAAAATACCTTGAGAGTTTTTTTTATATAGCCATTACAAAGCCCATTAAGAGATAATGGGCTTGCCTAAAAGACCCATGGGCCAACCCATGGCTGTCACATGGACCAGTAGGGAGCCAAGAGAAAGGGGGCCCACATGCTCCCTAACTGATTCGGCGCCCTCCTTCTTGGGCAGTGGGAGAGCGTCTCCCCATGTACAATAGACTTGGCGCATACTCTTGGCCAATGGGAAGGCTCAACAGTTTCAAGGAAGGGGAGAGCCAATAAGAGGCCTCCACATTCTCTAACCGACTCTCTCTCTCCCCCTACCTCCTCTCTCTTCTAACTGATTTGGCGCCTTCTCTTTCCCTATTTTGGCGCTCAAATTGGTCTATAAATAGACCCCATTCTCATGAATGAGACATCATCCTCTTTTAGTGCAACTCTTCTCTCCCTCTCGCCGTGCTCTCCCTCACTCCGTCATCTTCTCTCCCTCTCTCTCATCGCGCTTTCCCTCTCTTCGTCGTCTCTCTCTCTCATCGTGCTCTCCCTCTCTCCGTCATCTTCTCTGCCTCTCGCCATTCTCTCCCTCTCGCCGTCGTCTCTCTCTTGTCACGCTCTCCCTCTCTCCGTCGACGCTCTCCCTCTCGCCGTTCTCTCCCCTCTCGCCGTCGTCTCTCTCGTCGTGCTCTCCTTCTCTCCGTCGTCTTCTCTCCCTCTCGCCGTTCTCTCCCTCTCCCCGTCGTCTCTCTCTCGTCGCGCTCTCCCTCTCTCTGTCAACGCTCTCCCTCTCGCCGTTCTCTCTCTCTCTCCATCGATTCTCGTCACGCTCTCCCTCTCTCCTTCGTCTCTCTCTCTCTCTCGTCGTGCTCTCCCTCTCTTCATCGTCTTCTCTCCCTCTCGCCGTCGTCTCTCTCTCGCTGTTCTCTCCCTCTCTCCCTCTCACCATTGTCTCTCTCTCTCGTCGCGCTCTCCCTCTCACCGTCGTCTCTCTCTCTCGTCGCGCTCTCCCTCTCACCGTCGTCTTCTCTCTCTCGTCGTGCTCTCCCTCTCTCCGTCGTCTTCTCTCTCTCGAGCCCTCTCTCCACCTCTCTCTCTCTCCCTTTCTCTCTCTCCCTCTCTCTTGCTATCTCTCTCTTTCTCTCGCACGTGCTCCCTCTCTCTCTCTCTCGAGCTTCCCTCCTTGAGTCCTCTTCCCCATTAGTGACAAGGGGTTGGAAATCTCAAGGATTGGGAGCTCTTATCTCCTCTCTCTTTGCTCCTTCTCACTCCCTTTCAGCCACCATGTTCTTCTCATCTTGAAGTGACACAAGGTGGGGAGAACCACTTGGCCATAAAGGAGATTTACTTTCAAGCAATTTACATTTCAGCATTTAAGTTCCATTTATGTCTTTCTTTTTATGCTTCAATTTCTTTTATAAAATAACCACAAATATCTCTCTTGAAGTCTTCTTAAGCATTTATTGAATATCCACTTATATTTTATTGCAATTCGATGTTTGATTTCTCAACTTCCTTGTGGATCGACTTGGACTCACCCTATATTCATTTCCTTTGAATTAAAGTCCAATATACAAATGTTATTTGATTAACCATTAAACCTAACAACAATTTTTGGTTCATCAGCGTGGTGTCGTGGTGCCGTCTCCATTCGCCTGTCTTGGTCGCCACACTAACGTCCCGCTCCTCCGCGTGCTCCTGCCACGTGTCGGGCAGCGCAGAGTTGTGTTGTCCCCGGGGTCCGGTTCGAGATCGGGCCCCGTGTGACAGTGATGCATTGGATCTTTGTTGTCAGGCTGTCAGCATGAAGGGAAAGGAGGAGGAGATTCCTTGGTCATTTTCGCTTGGAGAAGATCGTCCATCAGGAGATGGCTCTGGTCAAGGTTGCGAGCACGCCAACTGGTACGTGTTGAACACCTCTCCATTCTGGTAGTTGTTATTTAATTCCGAAATGTCCTTTAACTGGCCTACTACTTTATCGAGATATGTTTTCTTCGATTTTTCGTTCCTTGGATGCGACTTTTAGATACCTTTTTTGTCAGGTAAGCCTACTGCTGCCTCAAGCTCGACCGGATCGAGCACTTGTGATTTTTCTTGTACGTTCACCCCCTGTGGTTTATCAGGAGGTCTCTTCTAACTGCCCCTCCAATTGATGATGACAGATTCTTGAACTATTTTGAATCCCGCTCGAAAGGTTTTCTTGATAAGATTTACTTTGTACTGTGAACTTGTTGAAACTCTTTGGACTCAGATACCTTACATGCATCAACAGCGCTGCATTTGAGTAGTTTCTTGACATCCACTTTTTCCATTTATTCGGAGCTATAAATCTTATTTCAACAATCCAATTAGGTTACAACATTTATATGTTTCTTCGTTGTTAATGTTCTAGTGGCTTGCAGACTAGATCTGGTTGCCCGTTGTTTTGGTACAAACTCTTGTTCCTAATGTGCGATAATGTGTAGTATGCGAAAATGAATCAAACCTCAACTCGAATTGTGATGTTGGATTTTCCTTATATATTCGGAGATACTTCTGGAACTATTGTAAAAATGTGACTTGCATATGGATGACAAATACCTCAGTTTAAAGAGCCTCTGTTTCTAGAGAATAAGTGTCATGGTAAATGAAAGATCATTGAAATTCATCTTTTCACGAGCTCCAACATTATGAATAGGATAATGACATTGGATAATGACATAGTGCATGTAACGTTACTGAATTGTTACAAGTTTTGTGGCCGTGGTTCATACTTTGTGGCCGTGGACATGGATCATTGTTAAGGTTTATTTTCCTTGATTAGCAGGATGAATTTGTCCATTGCATATTTTCAGTGCTCTAGTGAAGGTCTGATGTATGTGCAACTTTAATACAAGTAATCAAATTTGTGTTGCCCTATGGTTCAGAAAATCTTAAATTTAATCTTGTAAGCGTTGTCCAAGTTTTTATTGTTGCATTGACATTAGGAGGGCAGAACCTTTTTGGCCTGGGATAAGATTATATAAACCTTTTTACATACTAATGAATATCTTATTTCCTACTTTCTTGTGCTTGATTTGGTACAGTACATAAGAGACCAGAGCGATTTATGCTCTAGTGAACCAAACACAGTGTACTCTACGGCCAGCCCTATTGTAACCATTGTCACCCCAATGCCTGTTGCCGATGAGCAGAGTAGAGGACCTTGCAGTATCATAGCAGTCCTACTGCTCAAGGTTCTCTTCTTCTTCCAATCCGTCATACTATTAGTACTGGTGGTGGCTGAGCTCCTCCTCCAGGCTCACTTTTTCACCCTTTCAGCATCACCTACATCTTAAGGCGGGCGTCCTGCAGTGGGACGACAATGGCTACATACTGAGCTAGTTGCAAGGAGGCTTGACTGGTCAATTGGCAGTGCTCCAGCAACGGCAGCAGCAGTCCTCGGGATCGGCAGTGGTGGTGGGGAAGCAAGTCAAGGGGGAGGGAGGGAGGGAGGGAGGGAGGAAGTCTTTGGGACATTGAAGGCTAGAAGCTCATAGTGGGCCCATACAGTGTCAGAGGGGCCTTGATTAATTTGAGATCGTGCATCAATCGTTGGAAAGTAATTCAAACTAGTTGAAAATTTGTATAATAATCATTTCCCTTTACTTTGCTCATGAGTATATCGTAATTTAGCACAGAGAAAGCAGAATCCAGTATTAATGTCAAGCACTCTCAGTGTTGATGACATCCATTCAAGGCTTCAATCAAGTCAAAAGTGTATTAGATCAGGGCATTCAACAATGCCAAGCTTTCTCAGTCTTGATGGGATCCAGTTTTCAAATATGAATACGGCAGATGATTAAATGTCCCACTCTGAATGGGCATATATGGCAGCCTCTTAATGTTCCTTGTAACCATGGGATGTTCCCAATATATTCCTCACGCAATATTTTTCCACATTGAGTAACTTCACCATATCATAGCTGGACATCTCCAAACATGAACAATTCTTCACGCATATGTCCTTGAGGTTGTGCAGGCAGCTTATTGAGAAGTGACTCAGTGCGTGACACTCAACAATAGACAGCTCCTAAAGCTTTGGGCATTTGCCTTTTTTGAGGACCTGTCCATGGCAAATCTTCTAGTTCTAGTCTTTCCAGTCGTAGAAACCTTCCAGATGAAAAGTTACTGGGACGATGTGGGACGAAAAGTTACTAGGACGAAAAGTTACTGTTCATAAAAGAAATCGTGCAATGTCCACGGCCTCGAAGGCTCTCCTTGGACAATGACGATGTGGGTGATCTCTAGAACTTCTTTGAAGCCCAGAAATCGTGGAATGGGTCACCCAATCGTTTTCGGTGGCTGTCACCCGGCGGAACGGAAAAACAGCGACTTGCGGCTCTCCGGCGACTGTCACTCAACGGAGGTGTGCTGGATGGAGGTGGGGCGTGTCTCGGGAGCTTCGTCCTCAAGTCGGCCGCGAGAAGAGGCCTTTATCGCATCTGTACGCTCTCAGGAGGTGGCGACTCGTCTCCTGGCAGATCGTCCTCTTCCCGGCGATGGCTTGTTCGTCGATCAGCGGAGATGATTTCTTCGTTAAGTTCGCGATATTTTCATCGAGAATCCTACACCAATTTTGGCCACGATGCTCCATGAATCACATTGACTAAGTTTTTGTTGAGATTTTGACAATTTTCGCTTAATCGTCGCCGGAGCTTGCAATTTCTTCGCCGGTTGTCGACCTACGAGAGAGAGAAAGAAGGAGAGATAAAATAAGTACTAAACTGCCCTTGATATATGACGTCATAAGGATCATTTATATCAGTCATTGAGGGGCATTGTTGGCATTTAGAAAATATGCAGGAAAAAGTAAGGCGCGGGATTTAGTCCCACATCGGTTGTCTGGGCGATTTTCACGCGCATATATCACGGGCGCTTCTTCAGCCACCAATAGATACAAATCACCCGCGTGTGTACAATCACTCCTTGCCCCACGCCCGGCTGGCCACCGGTGACGTGGAAGGAGAGTGACGCACACGTCAGCCGCTTGAGCTCCCTAGCTCGCGGTCCGCGCCACCAGCCACTTGAGCCTCGAGCTCGCGGTCTGGTCCTTAGCCGCTCGGCGGCTCCGCCTGATTGGGCCTCCGACCCGCTAGCGGGTCCGATTGGCCGGCGGATTTTTTTCTTTTTCCTTAAATCTTTTTTTCCATTTCTCTCAACAAAATAAGATTATAAAATCATGTAATTAAGCAAAAATTCATATTAATCAACTATAAACCACTTTTCACGATTTAGCATAAAAATAAGTCTATTTATCATGAGTTAAGACTAAAAACATCATCTTACTAAATTATTAACTCATGATAATGAAGACTTATCAA
>JANEYH010000041.1:0-31629 GCA_024713555.1 Spirodela polyrhiza | reverse complement strand
GGGTGGGCTCCGTCCGCAATTATCTATAGGAACTGTGGAGATTGATCTCTTATTCAGTACGTAGATAAGAACATGAGAATACGAGGACATTTCAATGAGCAAATAGTATCAGCGCCTCCAATGGCGTCAGTTCGTTTGCAGGCACCGCCAAGCCATTGGATAACAATCTGAAAGGACTCCGCATACAACGAATTGCTCAAAGAAACAAGTCAGCACCGCATACAACGAATTCCATTTGTGCAAAATGTCAACGACTTCTAACCATGGTTCCATTAGAACATCAGAAAAGAACAGAATTAAAAACCATGTTCTAAGCTTTTTAATTGGATTTTCCACAGCTATGCAATCTTCTTGAGATTTATCTACTAAAAGACTGATCAGGTTAATATAGAGAATTTCATCATCTCTAAGAATAAAAAACCAGATTGGCCGTTCCAAAATGTCTAAACCAGTCACCAGAATAGAGCCCCTGTTACTTGTTTAAAAGCAAAATGGATAAATCAGAAGGATAGAAAAACAAAAGACTAGAAAATATCGAATTCTAAAAGTTGGACACATTTTTGGCTAGAAGAGAAAAAAACCACACTTAGAAGAGTTTCAAACCACACATTTGTAGCTCAAACACTCTAAGTGTTGATGGCAGACAGTTCACATCTATGAATGCTGCAAGCACAGAGCATCTAATAATCCTGAATCCCTCTAAGCTTTCAAGCGAACAAAGTAGAAAGTTCTCCAAGTTATAAAAATCGACAATCTCAAGCTTTTTCAGTGTTCATGGCACTTTGGCAGGATGAATATTCTAGTGTAACTGATATCAAGAACTCTTAGCTGCTTCATCCTGCTTCTTAAGTCTTTCATGTCAAGCCATCTCAGAGTGCTGTTATAAAATAGTAGACATCGGATTTGTGGTGACCACTGAACATTCCCCATGGATAATTTAGGGTGGAAATGACTGACAAGTGATGAACATTGCCATCTTTATTGCCTTAGAACACACCATCTTCCACACTCCAGCATTCAGATTGTGAAACAACTCTCGCCAGATCATGGATCAAGTCATGCATGATGAATATTTCATGACTTCAAACTGCTCAAATAAAAGACCTTGATACTAGCTCATTTATATACTCTATACCAATGTCTTCTAGTTGTTTTTTCCTCATTATGTTCGAGTAATATAACCGTGAGCCATCCGCAGATTGATGAGTATGTTCTTCTGAAACTGATAATCTTTTGGGAAAAGAGAACAGTGCCTAAAACATTTTTTGAGCTTGGTTGGCAAATGCTAGCAACTCAACCGAAGTGCAGGCATTATGGGATTTTGCTCATAACTATCCCAAATACCACAATTGTTCAGTATATCGTTCCATTCCTCCACATCATCCTGACCACGCAGTAAGCTTTCAGGAGTCTTTGCAGCTAGTGGTAGACCTCCACACTTTTTCGAGATTTTCTACGTCAGAGTTCCGACCCTTAAAATCATGTTGTCTGAACAGCATAAAGTCCAACTAGTATCAACGCTTCCGATTGCATCAGTTCGTTTGCAGGCACTGCCAAGCCATTAGATAACAATCTGAAAAGACTCTGCATACGACGAATTGCTCAAAGTAACAAGTCAGCACCTGCGTTTGGATTAGTAAGTTGAGGTCCCATTTGTGCAAAAAGTCGACTACTTCTAACCATAGTTCTATAAGAACATCAGAAAAGAAAATAATTGAAAACCATGTTCTAAGCTTTTTAAGTGGCTTTGATTTATCTACTGAAAGACTGATCATGTTAATATAGAGAATTTCATCATCTCTAAGAATAAAAAACCAGATTGGTCGTTCTAAAATGTCTAAACTAGTCACCGGAATAGAGCCCTTGTTACTTGTTTAAAAGCAAAATGGATAAATCAAAAGTATAGCGAAACAAAAGACTCGAAAATATCGAATTCTAAAAGTTGGAGACATTTTTGGCTAGAAGAGAAAAAAGCACACTTAGAAGAGTTAGTAACCAATAACATGCAAAGCCAAGAGAGGCCTAAGATGATATTCATGTAATTCATGGAGGGGACATTTATGAGGTTTGATTTTAAGGTGGCAGAAACTGAAAAACCTTTTTCCTAGTTAATCCTCCGTCTAGATGGTCTTTTGCTCAAAATATATCCACCCTTGCATACCATTTTACACCTTTTTGAATACCTCCAGAAAAGTTCCTTGTGCTTGCTCAATTCTCTATATTTAATAGGAAACTTGCCCAATCCTCAACAATATTCTTTGATGAATGATTCTTGCTCAATTCTCTATATTTAATAGGAAACTTGCCCAATCCTCAACGTAGTTCATTCACTGATGAAACTTGTTCAATCCCGCATCTATATGACTTGTGGGATTGTAGATATACACTTGTGCCATAGAGTGTAATGATAGGAAGAAAGGGGAAAGAGAAACATTACTGTGAGTTCATTTAAAAATACCTGAAGACGTTTATATAATTACCACTAAAATATACTGATTCTTAGTAGATATGAAATATTTTATGGGCAAGCAGGAGGCTGTTCTTATCTGAGTAAATTCTTGCTTTGATTTGATGTTACCAGGGGGTGGCTTGACAACTAATTGAGGATGCTTTGTTTCCGGGTTCTAATATATTGGACGTCTAGTTCTGCCTTTTACGACCTTATTTAGTTCAATCTCCTGTATGATATTCACAGGGAGAAGTTAAGAGAATTAGGTCATTTTAATGGAATAAATTGATCCAACTTATTTGGATTTATCTTAAACGTAACTCACATTATTTTTTCAGGCATTTGAGCTTTGTAATGACTCTGATAGTTAGGCTGTGTCAGGTAAACTTAGATAACTAAGCCTAGTTCAATTAGGTTGCACTTAGTTTGAGAACTTAGTGTATGGTTCTTGGTCTTGATGATTATTTTCATAAAGTTTAGAGGGCGTACTGTTTTGGAAAGTATTAATATTTCATATTTAAACTTAATAAAATAATTTTTTATGATATTGTATGGCTTAAATTGAGATTTATCGGGGATTTTACCTTAATAATGTAGATTTGAGTTAGTATGATATTTTCATTTCAGACAACCATCATAACAGCTACAACATTTAGCTATTATAACGGTTTCTTTGAGGGTTTCACTTCTAATATAGACCGCAAGAGTTTTGGAAGGTGCTCAGAATGGGCGGCTGAGATTATTCAAAAGCTATAAGAGCAGATAAAATAAGGCATTTTGGAGCACATAAGGCATCAATCTGATGGCGGTGGTGCCCCTACCTCCCTATAAAAGCTGTGGTTGTTGTACCATATGGAAGCTGCTCTTTGTACTCTTACGTCCTGTGGCCCCTTCCTCTTCTTCCTTTCCATCTTGCGTCGGGCTTTTGGTCGTAGGGTAGTGCGATCATGATCGATTGATCGTCAGATCGACGATCATGGTCGATCGATCGACGATCACGATCACAGAAAACGGCCGCGATCACGATCACAATCCGGGCCGGTGATCATTTGTTGATCGATCGGTGGATCATTAACCACCATCATCCAACGGTTAAGATTAACCCATACGGGAGAGAGAGATTTAATCTCTCTCCTGGGGGGAGACTTCCGCTCTCAAGTCGCACTCTCACTCCCCAAGTCCCCGTCGCTCTCTCTCTCTCTCTCTCTCTCTCTCTCTCTCTCTCTCGTTAGGGCATCTCCGAAAATGACCGAGCTGCTGCCAACCTCACGGCCGCCACCTCTCCCCCCTCCCTCTCGCCTCCCTCTCTCTTGCCCCTCTCTCTCTGTCGACTCTCTCTCTCTCTCTCTCTCTCACCTATCTCTCTCTCCTGCCTCTCTCTCTCTCTCACCTCTCCCGCCCCTCTCTCTCTCTCTCCCACCTCTCTCTCTCTCCCACCCCCTCTCTCTCTCTCGCCCCTCTCTCTCTCTCTCCCGCCCCTCTCTCTCTCCAGTCCCCCTCTCTCTCTCTTGCCCCTCTCTCTCTATCTCTCTCCCTCTCTATCATTAACAGAGTTCATAAACATATCCAGAAATCTGTTTCGTGTATTTTGGATAGAAGTTCATTTAATCTCATTATATATATATAATAAAATAATTATGGCTAATATATATATATTATTATTATAGAGGTTAATTTATATATTTTACTATAGTTATTAAGCATATTATATGTCTTAATAAAGCTAAAACTTAGGCCTAATAATATAAATATATTTAATATATGTATTATATATTTATATATAATGTTTAGGCACTCGATCACCGACTATGTAATATAAAATATTAAATGACGATCAGCCGATCATGATCGATTGGATTGTCAATCACGATGATTGACGATTCACGATCAGCAATTTTGGCTGATCGGATCGTCCATCATTCTGATCAGATCAACGATCGATCCTGATCGCAATACCCTATTTGGCTGATGGAGGACACGCCTAGTAGTGCTGTTGGCTCTATGTTGGCATTCGCCCTCATGAAGAAGGTATCGCACCTTGTCTCTGAGAATTTTGTAGTCTACGTTGTTGAAGATGTGAGTCTCTGGTGATGATGCTAATGACCGGATGGGAGCAAGGAGTCTTTCCTTTGTTTTTCTTCCCATGATTTGTTGGAGATATCTTGACCTGAGAGTTTTTCTTGGGTTTCGTAATTCCAGGGGTATGTGTCACAAGACTCTCGAGCGGCTCTGCTCGGATCCTTGTTGGATTCCGGTTCAGATCATCACGATCCGACTTTTCTACCGAAGAGAGGTGAGGTGATCCGTTAAAACCAAGGTGACCAATCACGGAGGCATGGGTCCCGTTAAGTAGGGCCCCGCCTCCCATCGTTCCATTTTACAAATGGTGTGGGACTAAACGTCCATGTCAGCCGTCCCATCCTCCGTCGGGGAACGCCGTTATCCCCCTCACCCTAGCGTGGTGTCGTGGTGCCATCTCCATTCGCCTGTCTTGGTTGCCACGCTAGCGTCCCGCTCCTCTATGTGCTCCTGCCACGTGTTGGGCAGTGTGGAGTTGTGTTGTCCCCAGGGTCCGGTTCAAGATCGGGCCCCGTGTGACATCCTCCCCTGCCCGAAGCTTCTGCCATCTTCGGCGGAATCGGCCGGTTGTGGTAGGCCTGGATGAGGGATTCAAACTGCCACAGGTCGACCTCCCGTTCCCAAGTGGCCTCGGAGGTGGGCTTGCCGACCCACTTCACAAGGTAGGAGGTGATGCGGTGAGCGTGGTGACGACCGCCCCCATTGATAGTGCGGTGGGCGAGTATGTCTTCCGCCTGGTCGGAGAAGTGGGCCTAGACCGTTGGTGGTGGCTGTTGGGGTTGATGCCGGGCTGGGTCCTCGCCATCCGTGTAGTAAGGTTTGAGGAGGGACACGTGGAAGACCGGGTGCACGGGCAAGTGCGGCGGTAGGTGTAAGCGGTAGGCGAGCCGGCCGATCCATTCCACGATCCGAAACGGGCCATTGTACCACGGAACGAGCCCATTGTGGCACTGGATCCGCTGAAGGCTCTTGTGAGTGGGAAGGAGTCGGAGGAAGACGAAGTCGCCCACCTGGTAGTCAACTTCCCGTCAGTGCCGGTCGGCGTACTTCTTCATCCGCCGTGCTGCACAGCCCAGGGCTTCTCGCACCTCCTCTAGTAGCTCCTCCCGGTGGCTGGCATAGCGGTAGGCCGCTGGGAGTTGGCCCGGTCCACGCTGCTTAGCCGCTTCTAGCGGGGACAGCGGCTGCCAGCCGAGAACCAGCTCGAATGGCGAGTGTCCCGTGGCTGAGCTGTGGTGGGAATTATGGGCGAATTGGGCCAGGTCGAGGAGGCATACCTAGTTGTCCTGCCGGGCGGAGATGTAGTGCCGGAGGTACTGCTCGAGCATCCCGTTGACATGTCTGGCCATCTATTTGGGGGTGGAAGGTGGTGGAGAACTTGAGTTGTGTCCCCAGCAAGGTGAAGAGCGATGTCCAGAAGCGCCCGGTGAAGCGTGAGTCGCGGTCGGAGATGATGCTCCGCGGAAGCCCCCACAACTTGATGACTTGGCACAGGAACATCTCTGCGATCTCCTCTGCCGTGGTGCCCGTCCAGGTGGGGAGGAACATGGCGTATTTGGAGAAGCGGTCGACAATCACGAGGATGGCGTCGTGACCGTCGACCCTAGGCAGTCCGGTGATGAAGTCCATGAAAATGGAGTCCTAGGGAGCTTCGAGGGGAGAAAGAGGCTCGAGCATACCTAGCGGGGAACGCCGTTCAACCTTGTCTTGTTGGCACGTCAAGTAGGTGCAGATGTATGCCTTGACGTCCCACTCCATACTCAGCCAATAGTAGCTGCCGGCGAGGAGGGCCAGGGTTCATTGCTGCCCCGGGTGCCCGACGTGGGGAGTGTCGTGGACTTCACGCAGGAGATGCCGCCAGAGCTGCTCCCTGCCGGGTACGTACGGGCGGCAACCTGCGGCGTATATGACGCCGTCCTCAAGCCAAAAGGGCTGGTCTCACCGGTCTCGATCTGGTGTAGGATTTGCTGGGCAGTGGGGTTGGTCGAGTAGGCCGACCTGATATCACTGAGGATGTCTCCCGTGGCTACCGACGTGGCCGTGAGGCAAGCAGAGATGTCCTGATGGCTGAGGGCGTCTACCACCGCATTTGCGTGTCCCGATTTGTACCGAGTGTGAAGTCGTACTATGCGAGAAGGTCTTGCCACCGGGCCTATTTCGGTGTGAGCTTCTTTGAGTGTTGAAGCAGCTAGTCACCACATTTTCAGTGAAGACCGTGAAGTGGGCGCCGAGGAGGTAGTGTCGCCAGGTCCGCAGGCAGTGGACCACCACGGTCAGCTCCTTCTCGTGGACCGAGTAGCACTGCTCGGTATTGCTGAGCTTCCGTCCCTCGAAGGCTACGGGGTGACCGCTCTGCATGAGAACTCCCCCGATGGCACAGTTGGACGCGTCTGTGTGCACCTTGAAGGGAAGGGAGAAGTCGGGGAGGCGAAGGACTAGTTCGGAGGAGATACGGGCCCGCACCTGGTCAAAAGCCCGGTGGCATGCCGTGCTCTAGTCCCACCTCTGGTCTTTGCGAAGGAGGTCCGTCAGCGGGGCAGCGATGTGCGAGAAGTCACGGATGAACTTCCGGTAGTAGTTGGCGAGGCCGAGGAACGAGCAGAGGTCGTTGGTGCTAGAGGGGGTGGCCACTAGTCGATCGCAGTGACCTTGGCACGGTCCATCTTGACCTGCCTGTGGCCCACGACGTGGCCTAAGAAGTTAACTTCCTCAGGCCGAATGCACATTTGGAAGGGTTGAGGTAGAGCTGGTGGTCGCGTAGTGTGTTGAAGACGGTCCTTAGGTGCTCCAGGTGCTTGGCCAGTGTCCTACTATATATCAAGATATTGTCGAGATAGACTATGACAATTGATCTAAGAAAGGGCAAAAAATATTGTTCATAAGGTTGCAAAAGGTGGCCGGAGCATTGGTCAGCCCGAACGGCATGACCGTGAACTCATAGGAGTTGTAGCGGGTAACGCACGCCGTCTTTGGCTCGTCGCCCGCCTTGATCCACACTTGGTGGTACCTGCTTTTGAGGTCCCACTTGGAGAAGATGCGTGCGCTCCCTAAGCGGTCGAATAGCTCATCGGCATTGGGGACAGGGTACTTGTTCTTGACTGTAATCCGGTTGAGTGCCCTGTAATCAATGCACAGGCAGAGTGATCCATCTTTCTTGTGCTGAAAAAGGACCAGCGCACCGAAAGGGGCGTAGGAGGGGCATTGTGGCCAGTGTGGAGCAGATCGTCGAGTTGTTGCTTTAGTGTCGTCAGCTGTGATGGGCTCATCTTGTAAGGCACGCGAGCTGGTGGCTTCTCCCCTAGCAGCAGGTCGATGGTGTGTTCGATCTCCCTTCGTGGTGGTAAGGTCGCCGGAAGCTGGTTGGGCATGAGGAAGCTGAATTCCTGGAGAAGGGACGATACCTGTGGATGGTGGGATCATGGGGCTGCATCCTCCTTCTCTTGCACCATAATGAGGTAGGTGGCCGTGGTGGGGTCGTGTTCCCGCTGAATCTGGTGGGCCGAGACCAGCTAGGGTGGCGGCGTTTCCTGTGGGGAGCCTTGTACGAAGCACGGTTGGTCGCCCCCGCAAACAAGCAGGCCGTGGCAGTGGAGGAAGATGCCCGCCTTGGCTTGAAGGGTGAAGTCGGCCCCCAAGATGGCCCCAAAATCATCCATGGGGATGATGAGGAAGTCCATCTGACCATGCCATTGCCCCACGCGAGTGTTGACGCTCTTTGCGACGCCACTTGTAGCCGTCGTCGCGGTGTTGACTGTCTTCACTCGGTTGATGGTCAGTGAGAGGGCGAGCCGTAGTTGCTGTGCTTCGTGGGTGGCAAGGAAGCTGTGGGTCACCCCCGAGTCGACCAGTGCCTGTACCGGGATGCCGTTGAGCTCGCAGTCCACAACAAGAGCGGTCGCGGTCCTGGTCGCATCTCTTTAGCCTGTAGGGCATTGAGGGAGGAGGTGGGATGGTTGTGGGGTACCTCATCGATGAGTGGGAGCACTGGTTCCTGGGTCAGAACGGTGTTGAGCCGAGCTTGGGCCATCTGCCTGTCGGCGGGGCAGTCGGCACTCCGGTGGGTGCCCCTGCACACGTGGCACCCCGTCCACCTGGGACCTTCCAGCTGTTGAGGTGCTGTGGGTGGAGGACGTCCGCCCTGGTCCCCTCTGCCCTAACCGGGGCTCCTGCACATGCGCCCTGGTCCTTCGTTTGCCTCCTTGTTGACTTTTCTCCCTAGGCCTCGGTGGGGTTTCGAGGCCGGTCCATGAGATCGTCGGCGATGGCCAAGGCCACTCGGAGGTCTTGAACATTCTGCCGACGCAGCTCGTTTTGGGCCCACGGCTAGAGTCCCTCCATGAAGTAATGGAGCTTGTCTTCCTCGTCCATCTTGGGAACTTTGAGCACCAACATCAAAATTTTTCCACATACTCACGGATGGACCCGCCATGCTTGAGCTGCTGCATCGCTGACCGTGTGGCCTGTCCGAGTTAGCGGGATGGAACTGGGCTCGGAGTTCCTGGGCCCACTCGGTCCACGTCGAGATTGGCGATCGGGTGGTCTCCTCGGTGCAGAGACGCCACCAGGTTTTGTCATGCCTGGTGAGGTAGAGGCTTGCCAGGAATACTCGCTCTGTTTCTGAGGTCGTGTTGGTGTCCACGTAATGCTGTAAGTCCCACAGGAAGTTTTTGATCACCATTGCGTCGCGCTCCCTTGTGTATGGCTCAGGTTCGGGGGCTTTCACGCGTCGGGTGGTGGTGGAGCTCGCATCCGGTGTTTTTGCCAAGCTCTCGATGTGGGAGTGCAGCCAGTCGAGTTGGTCCTGCAACGCTTGGAATCGGCCATCGTGTTCCTCGTGTTGGGCCACAAAAGACGTGGCCATCTCCCCGGTCTGTGCGTAGATGGTCATGATCTCCTCGTCGAGCCTTCGGCCAAGACTCTCGGTGTTTGCGGCTTGGGTCCGGTGCTGCGCTTTGGTGTCCCGACGGAGGTCGCTGATCTTCGTTTGAAGCTGGGTAGATAATGATTCCACGAGTCATGTTAACGACTCGAGTTGTTCGGTGAGTCGGGCGATCCACTGTCCCTGCATGCCCCCGGCTCCCAGGCGTCCCCCATCGGTCTCCATCTGGGTCGGAGTGAGTGGGTCAGAAGAAATTTTGGGCTGGTGGTGGGCGTATGACCTTGGTTTCCGGCTCTGATACCACTGTCACAAGACTCCCCAACGGCTTTGCTCGGATCCTTGTTGGATTCCGATTCGGATCGTCATGATCTGACTTTTCTACCAAAGAGAGGTGAGGTGATCTGCTAAAACCAAGGTGACCAATCACGGAGGCGTGGGTCCCGTTAAGTAGGGCCCCGCCTCCCATCGTTCCGTTTTACAAACGGTGTGGGACTAAACGTCCACGTCAGCCGTCCCATCCTCCGTCGGGGCAATGCCGTTATCCCCCTCACCCTGGCATGGTGTCGTGGTGCCGTCTCCGTTCGCCTGTCTTGGTCACCATGCTAGCGTCCCACTCCTCCACGTGCTCCCGCCACGTGTTGGGCAGCGCAGAGTTGTGTTGTCCCCGAGGTCCGGTTCGGATCGGGCCCCGTGTGACAGTATGCATTGGATCTCTGTTGTCAGGCTGTCAGCGTGAAGGGAAAGGAGGAGGAGATTCCTTGGTCATTTTTGCCTGGAGAAGATTGTCCGTTAGGAGATGGCTCTGGTCAAAGGTTGCGAGCACGCCAACTGGTACGTGTTGAACATCTCTCCATTCTGGTAGTTGTTATTTAATTCCGAAATGTCCTTTAACTGGCCTACTACTTTATCGAGATATGTTTTCTTCGATTTCTCATTCCTTGGATGCGACTTTTAGATACCTTTTTGTCAGGTAAGCCTACTGCTGCCTCAAGCTCGACCGGATCGAGCACTTGTGATTTTTCTTGTATGTTCACCCCCTGTGGTTTATCAGGAGGTCTCTTCTAACTGCCCCTCCAATTGATGATGACAGATTCTTGAACTATTTTGAATCCCGCTCGAAAGGTTTTCTTGATAAGATTTACTTTGTACTGTGAACTTGTTGAAACTCTTTGGACTCAGATACCTTACATGCATCAACAGCACTGCATTTGAGTAGTTTCTTGACATCCACTTTTTCTGTTCATTCGGAGCTATAAATCTTATTTCAACAATCTAATTAGGTTACAACATTTATATGTTTCTTCGTCGTTAATGTTCTAGTGGCTTGCAGACTAGATCTGGTTGCCGGTTGTTTTGGTACAAACTCTTGTTCCTAATGTGCGATAATGTGTAGTATGCGAAAATGAATCAAACCTCAACTCGAATTGTGATGTTGGATTTTCCTTATATATTCGGAGATACTTCTGGAACTATTGTAAAAATGTGACTTGCATACGGATGACAAATACCTCAGCTTGAAAAGCCTCTGTTTCTAGAGAATAAGTGTCATGGTAAATGAAAGATCATTGAAATTCATCTTTTTCACGAGCTCCAACATTATGAATAGGATAATGACGTTGGATAATGACATAGTGCATGTAACGTTACTGAATTGTTACAAGTTTTTGTGGTCGTGGTTCATACTTTTGTGGCCATGGACATGGATCATTGTTAACGTTTATTTTCCTTGATTAGCAGGATGAATTTGTCCATTGCATATTTTCAGTGCTCTAGTGAAGGTCTGATGTATGTGCAACTTTAATACAAGTAATCAAATTTGTGTTGTCCTATGGTTCAGAAAATCTTAAATTTAATCTTGTAGCGTTGTCCAAGTTTTTATTGTTGCATTGACATTAGGAGGGCAGAACCATTTTTTTGGCCTGGGATAAGATTATATATAACCTTTTTTACATACTAATGAATATCTTATTTCCTACTTTCTTGTGCTTGACTTGGTACAGTACATAAGAGACCAGAGCGATTTATGCTCTAGTGAACCAAACACAGTGTACTCTACGGCCAGCCCTATTGTAACCATTGTCGCCCCACTGCCTGTTGCCGATGAGCAGAGTAGAGGACCTTGCAGTATCATAGCAGTCCTACTGCTCAAGGTTCTCTTCTTCTTCCAATCCGTCATACTATTAGTACTGGTGGTGGCTGAGCTCCTCCTCCAGGCTCACTTTTTCGCCCTTTCAGCGTCACCTACATCCTAAGGCGGGCGTCCTGCAGTGGGACGACAATGGCTACATACGAGCTAGTTGCAAGGAGGCTTGACTGGTCAATTGGCAGTGCTCCAGCAACGGCAGCAGCAGTCCCTCGGGATCGGCAGTGGTGATGGGGAAGCAGGTAAAGGGGGAGGGAGGGAGGGAGGGAGGGAGGGACAGAGGGAGGGAAGTCTTTGGGACATTGAAGGCTGGAAGCTCATAGTGGGCCCATACAGTGTCAGAGGGGCCTTGATTAATTTGAGATCGTGCATCAATCATTGGAAAGTAATTCAAACTAGTTGAAAATTTGTATAATAATCATTTCCCTTTACTTTGCTCATGAGTATATCGTAATTTAGCATAGAGAAAGCAGAATCCGGTATTAATGTCAAGCACTCTCAGTGTTGATGACATCCATTCCAAGGCTTCAATCAAGTCAAAGTGTATTAGATCAGGGCATTCAACAATGCCAAGCTTTCTCAGTCTTGATGGGATCCAGTTTTCAGATATGAATACGGCAGATGATTAAATGTTCCACTCTGAATGGGCATATATGGCAGCCTCTTAATGTTCCTTGTAACCATGGGATGTTCCCAATATATTCCTCACGCAGTATTTTTCCACATTGAGTAACTTCACCATATCATAGCTGGACATCTCCAAACATGAACAATTCTTCACGCATATGTTCTTGAGGTTGTGCAGGCAGCTTATTGAGAAGTGACTCAGTGCGTGACACTCAACAATAGACAGCTCCTAAAGCTTTGGGCATTCGCCTTCTTGAGGACCTGTCCATGGCAAATCTTCTAGTTCTAGTCTTTTCAGTCGTAGAAACCTTCCAGACGAAAAGTTAGTGGGAATATCTTGATGGGACTCAATTATAGATAGATGTCGGAGGGATGGAAGCTCTCAAGGATCCAAAAATGGAGCTGAGGGCATCTGAGAATCTTTAGGACTGTGAGAGCAGTGAAATCATTTGCAGATAAGAATGACAAACTTAGACAATCAACAATAGTCAGTGTATGCTGGGGGGAATCCATTTCGCTTATTGGGCCACGATCTCCCAGCTCCCTCATTGGGAGCCATTCGTGCTCTGAAGCGTATGCCTGCCGGAACCAATGGTAAAGATATATATCTGACATGGCTTCTAAATGCAGACAGTTCTTCACATATAAGTGTTTAAGGCTGTGAAGGCAGCTTACTGAGAAATTTTCCAGAGAGTTACAACCAACAATAGAAAGCTTTTGGAGTTTCGGGCACTCGCCCTCTTCAGGGCCTGCCCACGACCACAAATGGGGCAAATCTTCTAGTCTAGACTCTCCAATTTTGAAAAACCTCTAGACGAAAAGTCAGTGGGAATATCTTGATTGGATCCTATTACAGACAGATGCTGGAGATATGGAAGCCCTCTAGGATGTGGAAGTTGGAGCTGAGGACATCTGATAATTTTCAGAACTCGGAGATCACCGAAACTGACCACAGAGAAAGATGACACACTTGGACAATCCACAATAGCAACTGTGCGGAGGGCAGAAGGCCTTTCACCAGGGTGGACATGATACCTTGGTAATTGAGAACCCAAATGTTGTTGTCTCTTAGCTGACTTAATGTACACATGCCTCAAACGTGGAAAGTTCTCAAGTGGCGGGAGTGACGTCAACTGTTCGCATCTAATCAGATCAATGCGGACGAGCCAAGAATGGAAATCAGGATATGTTAACCAGGATGGAAGAGAACTTCCCTGAAATCGTTTCATTTACAACGCCGCCCAAGGCCTTCTAACTCCTCCCAATGAATATGATGGGCCATAGAAGATTGGTCGTCATTCCAGTGCAAAGATAGGACCTGAAAATGCTCCCTGCTGTATGAAGATACCTTCTTTGTCTCATCCACATCAACCAAGTCGGTAAACTCTTTGACAATAAAATGTCGGCCACGAAGGTCAATTAGTTTTCTGATAGCCAAGGAAAATACAATGTCATCATTGCATATGAGCTGCCTCAGAGTTGACAGAGTCGATATACTATTCGGGAGAGAATCAATCTGAGAGAGATCCACATCCAGTGTGTAAAGCTGTTGGAGCATCCCCAGTGATTCAGGCAGATATTCGATGCATGTGCCCTTAAGACCAAGATAACGCAGGCATTTCAAGCAGAAAATCGAGTCAGGCAAATGATTTTAGTTCTACTCAAGTTGAGTGTTTCCAGGAGATATAGGCTCCCCTACGTTTCAGGCAGCTCGGTGATTGGGTTACCTTCAAGACCAAAATATTGTAGGTTTTTCAAATCACTAATGCACTTTGGCAGGATGAATATTCCAGTATAACTCATGTCAAGAACTCTTAGCTGCTTCATTATGGTGCAGAAATGTTTTATATCGTGTAATATCAGTGTGGTGTTGAAAATTAATAGAGATTGAATTTTCGATGGGGATAGTTTATAGTGGAAATGAGTGAGAGGTGCTAAACATTGTCATCTTGATTACCATAGAACACATCATCCTCCACCCTCCACCATTCGCCGAAAGAAACATCTCTCCCTAGATCATGGATCAAATGATGCATTATGAATATTTCATGATCTTCAGACTTTTCAAATAATGACCTCGATACTAGCTCATTTATATATCAGAGGTCTCACACTTGAAGGCGCGCTGCCTGAACAGCCTAAAGCAAGCATCGTCTGTTAGAAATGGTAATTGATAGATACTAGCACCAATAAATACTCTATCCGAAATGTTTTGACTCTGCAGTCACTATGATTTTGCTTCCGTCTGCGACACCAAGCAAGGGCTTACATAGATACTCCCAGACATTCGCATCAAGATTTTGTTGTTCCGAGACATCATCAAACACAAGCAAAAGCCCTTTTCCCTCAAGAATTTCCTTCAGCCTTCTCTGAATTAGATCCATTTGGGTAACATCACAAATTTTCTTCTCCAAATCCTCAAGCATTTCCCTCATCAACCTCACTAAATCAAAATCTCTGGAGACCCAGACCCAAATCTTGAGATTGAAATGTTCTTGGACTTGAGCGTCATTGTACACCATCTGGGCGAGGCTAGTCTTCCCAAGGCCACCCGTACCCACGATAGCGATTACAGGAATATTTTCATTTCCATGAAGCTCTGAGAACAACAAGCCCTTGATTAACTCAAAGTCGTCACCTCTGCCAATGATGCGACTGGACCCAATTAACGATGTGCTTTGAGGACGAACAGTAGTAGGCCTCTGCTGAGAGCTTTTACCTAGTATTTTGGCATGGGCATCCCAATCCATCTTCTCCTTATCTAGTATAATCTTCAAATTCCTTATGGTCTGGACAAGATGATCCATAAAGGTCAGAGTCCAATGATAATTAGTAGAAGAGCAAGGGTAGTGTTCCTGGTCCACCATGCTAGCATATGCCCCTATGACGTTGCCATCCACTGGAACTGTCAAACCCTCTGATTTTAGATCCCACACGATATAAATAAACTCATCAAGGACGTCCTCTGCAGCATTGGAGGTTTTCTTTATATTGTTAAGAGAAAGTCTGGTGGAATCGTAGGTTATCTCCATCTGCTCAGCATTATCGAACCTGGCTCGGATCTTCTGGGACACCTCATTTAACGATTTCACATCTTCCAGTATCTCCAGATCAAGTCCAGATAGACTAAAGCGTTGCCTTAGATACTCAATACTTCACTAATCTCGCCAACCAAGGCATCGCCCATGATGCCCTCGACAAGAAACGAGGAGGATTGCAAAGCTACGACTGCCTCTCCTCTCTTATGCTTCAGCTGTTGTATTTACGAAATGCTTTCTGATTAACACCACCTACAAAACTCATACAATAACAACAAGAAGAAGTCTGTATGTTTGAGAAACTTAGCATTTATGTGACAATTTCGCATAGAAAATAGTACATAACTGCAAACCATTATAAAACATTCAGCAAGGCTAGTAGCATAGCTTAACTAGTGACACTCAGTAATATAATCAAGTACCAATGGGCACACAAGTGCAAAGAAATACTATCCATCAGAAAATAAATGCTATACAGCACTAGTATTATTCAAAGCGAATTTCCTGATGAGAGTGCACGATTAGGGATTTTTTTCAGATCATTATTCTTTGCCATGATAGTGCTTCACTAACAGTAAAAGTAGAAGGAAAAAGACTACCGTTAAGCTAGAAGTTGGAATCAGAAAACGTATAAAGATCAGTCAGCTTTCTGATCTCTGACGAAAATACTACATCTCATACTACGTATGAGATGCCATCATCATAATATGTCAGGCATCTTATACTTGAAAGATTTGATATACAACTTAGGAGATACTCAATGGATGTTCCAAAAAGATTAAGATAATGTAGGCATCTCAAGAAGCAAATTGTTATGAAGCCAATAGTCATCTACACAAGATGACCTAGACCCTCATGTGGAGAGGGGACCATGACAGAATAATGTACTAAGGCCTATAAATATAGAAGAGGCCGAAATAAGAGAAGGGGGGAGAAAATAGAGAGTGGAGAGAAAGATCTGTCCCTAAGGATTAATCTGACCTTAGGAACTCACCCTACTATCTGCAAACCTCTATTGTCATTCCAATTTTCATTTTCAATTATTCAATCTGGTTCTTCTATACAATAGAGAGTTGATTCCCTAGGTGAGCCACATCTAAGGTAAGGTTAGGGTGAGATTCACCCAAATCTCAAAAGGTTCATAACACTAGTATTAGAGTAGACATCCTAATCTTTTTGTGAGAGCTCAGGGAAATTATTGCTAGCATAAGATTACAAGAGCAAGATTCTATTCACACCACAATAAGGATTGAATTAGCAAGGTTGAAGCAAAAATTCCTTCCAAGTCTGAACTACAATGAATTCAAGAATGAAGGTAAATCTTACAACAAATTCGTTCGAAAATAATTCCACAAAGTCAGAACATTGGAAGAAGATTGGTAGATCTATAGTAAGAAGAAAGATCATCTAGTATAGTCTGGAACCTATCTTAATTAGCAGATGCTCACCAGATCTAAGGCACATCAGGT
This sequence comes from Spirodela polyrhiza, assembly GCA_024713555.1. NCBI lineage: Eukaryota > Viridiplantae > Streptophyta > Magnoliopsida > Alismatales > Araceae > Spirodela > Spirodela polyrhiza. Next base: position 14,945 of record JANEYH010000041.1, on the reverse strand, counting down.
GGCTTTGCTAGAAGAAGAGGTTACATTTATGAAACAAGGATATGCTAAGCAAGAATAATCCCTAATCGAGCTAAGAGAAATCCTCAACCAAATTCTCTAAAAATTATCTACAAGGGATCCGCACTCTAATTTGCATCCAAATGAAGATCCAAGAGAGGAATCGAGGTGACCAAATATTGGCACCACTCATGCAAGTCAAGCTTCGCAAGATGGCCAAACACAAATAAATCAGAGGATAGAGTTATCAATTTTCCAAGGAGATGGCCTTGAGGGATGGATCAAACATGTTGAGAGATATTTCTGCCTAAACCCTATGTTAGAACATGATAGACTCAAGCAAATTATGTTGATATATGGAGGGAGAAGCCTTGGAATGGTATCTCTAGATGGAAGACAAGTTTCCATTTCAAGATTGGCATGACTTCAAAGTTTAATTGGGGAAATGGTCGAAGACATCTAAGATGAGGAGTTCATTGCAACAACTAATGAGCTTATAACAAGCCATATTAGTAAGAGAATATAAGGCTGACTTTGAACGAATTGCAACCTTTCTACCTCATATAAACACAGAAGTATTAGAAGATATATACGTGAGGGGCTTGAAACCAGACATTAGATCGAAATTGGCAATGCATAAGTCCTTGGGACTTAGAGAAATAATGGATTTATTAATCCAAGCTGAGATTCATCTTCAGGAAATCCGAAATAGCAGAAATGAATTCTTTGAAAAACAAGTGATTACAAAACCTAAACCACCTCAACCTCGTTAGACCCTTACAAAAGAGAATTCCATGATACAAATAATAGAGGTAATTATATGAAGGATTATTAGGATTCAGATAAAGGCACATCAAAGGGAAATTTCATAACATCTAAGCCACCTTTGATGGATTAAGAATTTTAGAAGAGAAGAGATAAATGATCATGCTACTACTACAATGAAAAATTCACTCCAAGGCATTGCTGTAAAAAGGAGTTGTATATTATTATCGTGGATGAGGAACAAAAGAGTGCAGAAGATGACAATACTAATGAAAGGTGAGAACTATTTGAGTAAGCCATATCCAACACAGATGAGAAGGCTTTCACTGCACACATATCCTTAAATTCAGTCATGGGAATTACTCAGCATAAAACTATGAAACTATGGGGCAAAATTCGTAACACTAGGGTGTCAATACTCATTGATAGTGAGGCAACTCACAATTTCTTGTGCTCTAAAATAATTGATGACTTATCGTTACAAATGGAGAAGTTAAATGGCTACAATATAGTTATGGGAAATGGCAACACAATGGTAGGTGCAACAATTTGCAAGGCTATTCCTCTCCATGTGCAAGGTGTTTTGATGGTACATGATTTCTTACCATTAGAATTAAGTGCTACGAATGTGATCCTAGGCATATAGTGGTTGAGAACTTTAGGGTGGATCCTTTCCAACTATGAGAAGTTCATAATGAGATTCATGATGGGAGACAAAATTCACATCTTCAAAGGGGACCCTAGTATTAAAAAAATTAGTATGGCACCAAGAAGAGTAGAGAAGGAACTTAAGAGTAACAAGGCATATATGGTTGAATTACATCATATTCACTTATAGGAAGACCCTAATGCACTCAATGATTTAGAAATCAGTCCAAAATAAAAATTTACTAAGGTTTTTGAAGTATTGATAGGAATGCCATCTGAGTGCCTTGTTGACCATGCCATTCATCTATTAGTAGGAACAAAACCTAGTAACTTGAGGCCTTACAAATACTCCCATTTTCAAAAAATAAAATTGAGATGCTCATCTAAGAACTCATCAATAGAGGTCATATGACCTTTACATAGTACTTATCCAAGAAGAAAGATGGCAAATGAAGATTTTGTACAGATTATAGAACATTGAACCAAGCTACAATTCCTGACCAGTACCTGATAAGTCTTCATTATCATGAGTTAATAATTTATTGAGATGATGTTTTTAGCCTTAACTCATAATAAATAGACTTATTTGTGTGCTAAATCGTGAAAAATGATTTCTGATTAATTAATATGAATTTTTGATTAATTACATGATTTTATAATCTTATTTTGTTGAGATAAATAAGTAATAAAAAAAGATAAAAAACACCGCCAGCCAGCCGGGCCCACTAGCAAGTCGGAGGCCCAATCAGGCAAAGCCATGGAGTGGTTGAGGACCACGAGCCCAAGGCTCGAGTGGCTAAGGATCAGATTGTGAGCTCGAGGCTCAAGCGATTGGTGACATAGACCATGGCTCGGCGCTCAAGCGGCTGACGTGTGTGTCACTCTTCTTCCATGTCATCGGTGGCCAGCTAGGCATGGGGCAAAGAGTGGTCATACACACGTGGGTGAATTGTACCTATCTGATAAGTAAAAGCCTTAGCAATTTTTGTTCGCATGAAATCGGTTAGAAAACTAATGTGAGACTAAACGACCTTTGCCCTAACATTCTCTATAGGATTATAAATACCCAAAATACACCTTCATATCATTAAGAAAATATCCTTATGACATCACATGTCTAGGGCATTATTCTACTTATCCTATCTCTCTCTCTTGTAGGTGGGCAATTGGCGAAGGAATCGCAATTTCTAGTGATCGATTAAGGTACAAAAATCACCAAAATCTCCGCAAAAACTTAGTCAACGTAATTCATAGAGTATTGTGGCTGAAATTGGTATAGGATTCTGGACAAAACATCGTGAATCCAATGAGAAAATAATCTCCGATTGATCAACGAACAAGCCATCGCCAAGAAGAGGATGATCTGCCGGGAGACAAGTTGCCACCTCTTGAGAGTGTACTAGATGTGATAAAGGGCCTCCTCTTACTACGCTGACTTGAGGACGAAGCCTTTGAGATGCACCCCACCTTCATCTAGCATACCTCCATTGAGTGATAGTCACTAGAGGCCGCAAGTCGCCATTTTTTTGTTCTGTCAAGTGACAATTGTCGGAAATGATTTGGCAACATATTTTCACCGATTTCTAGGCTTCAAAAGAAGATCTAAAGTTTACTCACATCGTCTTTGTCCAAGGAGAGCCTTTGAGGCCATAAACATTGCATGATTTCCTTGTTAAACACGTAGAATTCTGACAATCGCCACCGTGAAGCTAAAACTCTATTTTTCTTACTTTAAATTTTATTTTCACTTAAATTAGTATCATTTGGCACAATTTTAAGTTTCAATATCATTCTTCCTTGAGTTATGATTCTCTAGGCTTTTATAGAACTTAATTTGACCTATTGGTTCGATAGTAATCGCTTACGAAAGAATCGTAGAGCAGAACTTTGTTTTCACCCAATTCGTGTTCTTTAGGCACTAACATCACCTGACGTCATAGCCTTATTTCCTTTTCGCATTTATTAAATATATTATATTTATCATTAAGCTAAAAAAAATCATAAAAAATATTATTCTTTTAAGAAAATTCTGAAAATATTATCCAATATTATATTACATCCTATGATGGACCTAGAAATTTCTCATTATTTTTGGAATCTTTAATCAATTTATAACTGATTTATTCACTTTGATAAACATTTAAAATTCCAAGAATTGGTCTTTTCTAGTTTTATAAATTTTAAATTTATGTGATTTATTATACAAAGATTAAGTCATGTCAAATTTTAGTATTGTTGCCAGGGATGTATTACATAATATTTGTTATATTTCTATTTTCCTTTTAGAGTTTACTCTTGTTTTTATTTTTGTCTTACAGAAAAACTAAAGGAGGGTAATAGTTGTTAAACTTTTTGCCTTAAATTTATTTATTTATTTATTTTTTATGCATGGTAGAAGATCTTTACATCTAAGACTAGATAATCCTCTCATTATCTTGCCTAAAACTAAAAATTGAAAAGAAAAATAAAATTTTGATGGATCCTAAAGGTAGTACAGGTCAAATAGAGAATAATCCTATGGCCATGAAAAATCATTATATCTTTGATTCATTTCAAAGATCATCTAATATTAGAGTTCCATTGGCACCCATTGTTAAATTCAAAATAAATCCAAAAATTTTCTAAATGCTTCCTAATTTTCATGGATTACCTTTAGAAGAGCCTCATCAGCATTTAAAAAATTTCATATGGTATGTGATTTAGTTAATCTCCCTCAAGTTACATTGGAAATTATTAAGATGAAATTATTTCTTCATACACTTAGGGACAAGGCTAGTTATTGGCTATCTACCTTAGATATAGAATTAACTAGTTGGAAAGACATAGAACAGGCTTTTCTCCAAAAATTTTACCCCTTAGGAAAAACTCAAAACATGAGAAAACATATATGGAGTTTTGCTCAAAGACCAAGAAAAACTTTGTTTGAGACATGGGAAAAATTCAAAGATTTACTTAGAAAATGCCCTCATCATATTATATTTAAGTGGCAGCTCAATAAGATTTTTTATGATGGATTATTAGAATAACATAAAAATATGGTTGATTCTATATGTGGAGGAGCATTTATGGAGAATACCCCTGATGCGATTTACAGTCTTTATGAGAATTTAAGTGAAAATTCAAGAGATCAAGCCTCTTTTGGGTTATATGATAGAGATAAGAGGAGAGGAATGTATGAATTTCATCATCAAGATGATTCTAATTTAAGAAATGAGGTTAATCAAATTAATAAAAAATTAGAGAAGCTTGATATATTTATTGATAATTTTAAGAAGCTTCCTAATTCTCAATTTAATTCAAATAATTTATATTCTATGTATGGTAAAAATGAGCATTATGAATTTTAATGTTATAATTTAGATCAATCATTTCAGCCTATGCAAGAACAAGTGTAAGTAGCCCATGGTTTTAATAGAAATAGGGAGCCTTTTCCTAGTTCTTATAATCATAATGGGAGGAATAACTTTTTATAGAGAGACCCAAATAATATTCAAATCAGAAGCACTTAGGCCAACCAATTTAAATTCTGAATTTTGTCCAAAATAAAAAAATAGATTTTAAAAAATTCAGCCTTCTCATACTCAACTTGATGCTATGGAAATAATGCAGCAAATGAGTCAAATGATGCAACAAACTATGAATTAAATGATGTTGCAGTAGAAACCAAATTATAGAGGCTCTTGGGAATAGAAGAGAAGAGGGAAAACTACCTAGTCAGCCCATAGAAAATCTAGGAAAATGCCCAATTGTAGGATTTTAGCAAATCAAATCTAGTGGCATGAATCTAGAAAAAAATCCACGAAATGATAATGTGAGGACAGTGAATGTATTAAAGAGTGGGAAGATTTTACCTAATCCTTATCCCCAAATAGTAGAAGAAAAGGAAAATAATGACAGCCTAAAATAAAATAAAGAAGAAGTAGAGGAAGATTTTCTAGATTCTACTAAGGAAATTCTAAAAGAAAGGATGACCATTCTATTTCCTAAAGCTCTAGAACCTAGACAAAGAAATAAAAAGGAACACAATGAAGAAATAAAGAAAATGTTACAAGATGTGTAAATTAGTCTTCATTTACTTACTGCCATTGAACATATTCTTGAATATGTTAGAGTTTTAAAAGAAATGTGTACACCAAAAAGGGCACCTAGAGTAGAAAGATTATCTATGCATGCTAGTGCGTTATTATTAAATCAAGTTCCATATAAATTAAAAGGTATGGGTGCTCCTTAATTTCATGTGATATTGGTGGATTTATTTTTCAAAATGCATTGATTGACACTAGTGCTAGTATTAATTATTACTTGCAAGTATTTGTGATAAATTTAATATTTCTGAGCTTAAACCATCAACTATCACATTACAATTTGTTGATAGATCTACTAAAAATCCTAAAGATATTTTAGAAAATGTGGTAGTAATAGTGAAAGGATGTAAATTTTTAGTTGATTTTGTAGTGTTAGAAATGGATTTTAATAGACAGTTTTATGATACTCCAATCATCCTAGGGAGACCATTCTTGTATACAATAAGATGAATATTAATTTTCCCACAAGTATTGCGAAAATTTCATGTGAAGATCAATCAGTAGAAATTAAAATCTTTGAGGTATCAAATGAGCTTAAGAAATCTCAAGTTTATGATTGTCATACCATAAATCTTTTAAATGATTTTGATGATTTAGATATTATTGATGATTGTGTGTTGGAAGAATTAAAGGAAATTGAGAATATAAATATAGGGGAGAAGAAGGAAGAAGATCACACGAATTTAGAACTAAAACCTCTTCCCTTTAATTTAAAATATATATTTTTAAAGGAAAACAACTCATTTCCTATTATTATTGCAGCTGATTTGAATAATGAGTAAGAGGAAGAATTATTAGAAGTAATTCGAAAAAACAAGAAAGCTATTGGCTGGAAAATGGATGATCTTAGAGGCATAGATATGAATGTTTACATGCATAATATATATTTAGAGGAAGGAGCTAAAGCTAGTAGAGAACGACAACGAAGATTAAATCCTAACATGATGGAAGTGGTAAACAAAAAAATTTTAAAATGGTTGGCTGCTGATATTATTTATCCTATTTTAGATAGTAAATGGGTTAGTCCTACACAAGTAGTCCCAAAGAAATCAAGGATCACGATTAAAAAAAAAAAAATGGAGGGAAAATACAAACAAGATTAACCACTAGTTGAAGGATTTGTATTGATTATAGAAAATTAAATTCAGTTACTAGAAAAGATCATTTCCCTTACTATTTACTGATCAAATTCTTAAAAAATTAGCTAGAAAAAGATTTCTTTTGTTTTTAGATGGATATTCTGATTATAATCAAATTTATATAAATCCTTTAAATCAAGAAAAAATGACTTTTACTTGTCCATTTGGTACTTTTGCTTTTAAACGCATGCCTTTTGGATTGTGTAATGCTCCAACTACATTTCAAAGATGTCTGTTGTCTACTTTTTCTGATATGACTGGAAAATTTATGAAAATTTTTATGGACGATTTTTTTATTTTTGGTGAATCATTTCAGAAATGCTTAAATCATTTACAACATGTGCTAAGGAAATGTATAAAGAAAAAATTAGTTTTGAGTTGGGAAAAATCACATTTATGGTTAGAGAGGGAGTTGTGTTAGGAAATATTGTGAGTGAAAGAGGTTTGGAGGTAGACAGAGTGAAAATTAATATTATATTCAAAATGCAACCCCTGATCTTTTTTGGGACATGCAAGTTATTATAGAAACTTTATTCAAGATTTTTCAAAAATTTCTAAACCTCTCACCATGTTATTATCTAGAGATGTGCCTTTTAATTTTGATGAGAAATGCTTTGAGTCTTTTTCTAAAATAAAAAGATTACTTACTAAGGCACCTATTTTACAAGCTCCTGATTGGTCCCTTCCATTTGAAATAATGTGTGATACATCAAATTATGCAGTGGGAGTTGTTTTAGGACGAAGAAAAGAGTCAAAACCCATAGTAATCTTATATGCTAGTAAAACTATCTCTGATGGTCAATTAAATTATACTAAAACTGAAAAAGAATTGCTAGCTATAGTATTTTCATTAGAAATATTTAGATTATATATTTTAGGAGCTAAAATTATTATTTATATTGATCATGCAACATTAAAATATTTGCTAAATAAAAAAGATGCAAAACCACGTTTATTAAGATGGATATTATTATTATAGGAATTTGATTTGGAAATAAAAGATAAAAGGGTTTCAAAAATATTGTTGCTGACCATCTTTCTAGATTGAGTGATATAGGAATAAATATAACACCTTTACAAGATGCATTTCTAGATGAATAATTGATGGGAGCTCAACATCAACATCAACCATCATCATGGATGCACATATTGTTAATTTTTTGGTTTCTAGAAAATTCCAAAATAGTGGGATAAGAAAAAAAAAATTATTTCTTTGCTAAGATTAGAAATTATTTTTGGCATGATCTTGATTTATATTACTTGGGTAATGATCAAATTCTTAGGAGATGTGTTCCTAAAGAAGAATATCATAGCATTATTAATATGTGCCATTCATCTCATTGTGAGGACATTTTTTTGACAAAACAACTACGAAAATTTTTCAATGTGGTTTTTATTAGCCTACAATAGTTAGAGATTCTATAGAATTAAGTAAAACATACATTTCATGCTAATTTATAAGTAACTTAAATAAGAAAGATGAAATACCTATGAGTAACATGTTAGTAGTTGAAATTTTCATCAACTGAAAAATATAAATATATCTTGCTTGCTTTTGACTATGTGTTTAAATGGGTGAAAGCTATTCTTACTAGAACTAATGATCATAAAATTGTGATGAAATTCGTGTAGGAAAATATTTTTTCAAGATTTGGATGTCTAAAAGTGATTATTAGTGATGGAGGAACACATTTTACAAATAGATATTTTAGGGAACTTTTGAAAAAAAATAAAATAAATCATAGAGTAGCCATTCCATATCATCCCTAAACGAATGGACAAGTTAAAGTAGCAAATAGAGAAATTCAGAGAATTTTGAAGAAAATAGTTAGACTAGATAGGAAGGATTGGCCCATAAAATTACAAGATACATTATGGGCATATAGAATAGCTTATAAAAATCCCATAGGTATATTTCCATTTCGTCTCATTTTTGGGAAAGCATGTCATCTTCCTGTGGAAATAGAACATAAAGCATTATGGGCTATAAAAATTTATGTATGGATGAAAAATCAGCTGGTGAGCATAAAATTTTTCAGCTACATGAATTAGAGGAGCTAAGGAATGAAGCTTACGAAAATCATAAAATATATAAAGAAAAAACTAAAATCTTTTATGATAGGTATATCAACAGAAAATTTTTTGATGTTAGACAAAAAGTATGGTTATATGATTCTAGATTGAAACTATTTCCAAGAAAATTGAAATCAAAATGGACAAAACCTTATATAGTGGAAGAAATATATGATCATGGGGTTGTAATGATTAAAGACCTTAAAAATGATCATAGTTTTAAGGTAAATGGACGTAGGCTTAAACCTTACATAGAACATGAATGCCCTATAGAAAAAGAGATTTCATTATTAAAAGAAATTCAAGAATGAGATTATTGTGTCTAGTTGGAGACATTAAACTTAGCGCTGCATGGGAGGCAACCCATGGTTCTATTAAATCAATGTTTTACTTTTGAAGAATTTCGCAGCATCTATTTTTCTTTGGTATTATTTTCTTCTTTCCAAAAAAATAAGTGTAGGAGGAAGAGTGTAAGATGAAGTGGGAAGTTAAAAGCGAGCTTAAGGTGATATGTTCCTAAACTTGTTCCTTTTACTGTAGTGTTTTTCATGTTTAATTTTGCTTATATGCATACTTCATTGAAAATTATATTTTATGTAATTTGTGTCATTGAGGATAATGTCAAATTTAACTTGGAGGCTAAGGTGATGATTGAACAGGAACATGTGTTAGCATTTTTCATCATTTATAAGAACAATTTTTCGAAAAACTGTGGCATTGGTTTTATTGTTTTATCAAGAATATCAGAAAATAGTCTGCAAACTATCAAAAACAGTAGAAAAAATAAATAGTAGAAAAATTATGTCATTGGTTTTAGAGAACCTTTTCTCACATTTCAAACCCCTAGGCACACATTGTTGAAATTCAGAATTATTGTTATGAAAATGATAGTTTTGATTTATTATTTTTACAAATGGATTCTTGCTGAAAATAGAATTGGCAGAACTGAAATAGAGGTATAATTTTCAGAACTATCTAATTTTTTTTACATCATATTATGTGCACGGAAAAATTAAATCAATTAGATTGATTGATACCAAAGGATATTAGGATGATTATTATTGAGTTAAGAGAATGATTTAATAGCCTAAAATGTTGGAATACTCCTTGGATACATGATAGATGACACGGATTTGATTTTACAGATTTTCACTCCATGATCTTGATGGATAGTATTTACTTGATGAGAAAATTTGATTGATCATTTGAGTTTAATGGAGATTTTTACACCTTGATCTATAAGACTTATGAGGAGAAATCACTTATTTTGAAATAGAAAAATTGAGCAATGTGAAAAAAATTTGACAATGAGAAATAATTGATATAAAATAAGTGGATAATGTGAAAGCCCTGAAAATGAAGAACACATATGGAGGGTGTGAGACATCATTCTCATTGTCAAAATTTGTTTACAGGAAAAGCTACTTATTCACAAAAAAAAAAAAAGAGAAGAAGAAGAAATATAGTGCAAACTTAAAAAATCAAGCCATAGAGAAGGGAAAGGTAGGATCAATATTATAGTTGGATGATTCTTGATAATTGGAACATCTTGTGTATTATATCCATGAGTAAAAAAAATGATGAAGATGTAGATTGAAGAAGTGAAATCTATATTGTTATTCCAAGGAGTGTTTAAACATTTAAGTGCTTGATATCTTTCTTCAATACTTGATAAAATAGTCCAAAATATCTAGAGGTGCATCATTTCTAATTGTATTTTGTGTATTGAAATATGATATCTAAAATTTCTGAATGATAATTATACTTTTAGTTCCATTGCTAAAGGACTAGCAATGACTTTAGTTGTGGGGTGTGATAAGTTTTCATTATCATGAGTTAATAATTTAATGAGATGATGTTTTTTGCCTTAACTCATGATAAATAGACTTATTTGTGTGCTAAATCGTGAAAAATGGTTTCTGATTGATTAATATGAATTTTTGATTAATTACATGATTTTATAATCTCATTTTTTTGAGATAAATAAATAAAAAAAAGATAAAAAATACTACCGGCTAGTTGAGCTCGCTAGTAGGTCGGAGGCCTAGTCGGGCAGCACCGTAGAGCGGCTGAGGACCGCAAGCCCAAGGCTCGAGTGGCTAAGGACCAGACCACGAGCTCGAGGCTTAAGCAGTTGGTGATGCAAACCACGAGCTTGGTGCTCAAGCGGTTGATATGTGCATCACTCCCCTTTCATGTCATGGGTGGCTAGCCGAGTGTGGGGCAAAGAGTGATTGTACACACGTGGGTAAATTGTACCTATTTGATAAGTAAAAGCCTCAGCAATTTTTGTTCGCGTGAAAATCAATTAGAAAACCAATGTGAGACTAAACAACTATCGCCCTAACATTCTCTATAGGATTATAAATACCAAAAATACCCCTTCATTACCATTATGAAAATATTCTTATGACATCACATGTCAAGGGCATTATCGTACTTATCTTATCTCTCTCTCTCGCAAGCGAGCAACTAGCGAAAGAATCGTGATTTTCAGCAAGTGATTAAGTTGCAAAAATTACCAAAATCTCCACAAAAACTTAGTAATGTGATTCACGGAGCATCATGGCCAAAATTGGTGTAGGATTTTAGACAAAACATCGCGAATCTAATGAGAAAACGATATCTAATTGATCGACGAACAAGCCGCCACTAAGAAGAGGATGATCCGCCGGGAGACGAGTCGCTACCTCTTGAGAGCGTACCTGATGCAATAAAGGGCCTCCTCTTGCTGCACTAACTTGAGGATGAAACCCTTGAGATGCGCCCCACCTCCATCTAGCATACCTCCGTCGAGTGACAATCATTGAGGGCCGCAAGTCGCCATTTTTCCATTCTGTCGGGTGACAATTGCCGGAAACAATTTGGTGACATATTTCACCAATTTCTGGGCTTCGAAAGAAGATTTAGAGTTTACTCACATCATCTTTGTCCAAGAAGAGCCTTTGAGGCCGTGGACATTGGACGATTTCCTAGCTGAACATGTAGAATACTGGCGATCGCCGTCACGAAGCCAGAACTCTATTTTTCCTACTTTAAATTTTATTTTCACTTAAATTAGTATCATTTGACATGATTTTAAGTTTCAATATCATTCTTCCTTAAGTTATAATTCTCTAAGCTTTTACAGAACTTAATTTGACCTATTGGTTCAATAGTAATTACTTATGAAAGAATTGTAGAGCAAAACTCTGCTTTTCCCCGATTCATGTTTTTCAGGCATTGACATCACCTGACGTCATAGCCTTATTTCCTTTTCACATTTATTAAATATATTGTATTTATCATTAAGTTAAAAAAAATTATAAAAAAAAATTATTCTTTTAAGAAAATTTTGAAATATTATCTTATATTATATTACATCCCTATGATCAACTTGGAAATTTCCCACTATTTTTGGAATCTTTTATCAATTTATAATAATTTATTCACTCTAATAAACATTTAAAATTTCCAATAATTAGTCTTTTCTAGTTTTATAAATTTTAAATTCACATGATTTATTATACAACGATTAAGTCACGTTAGTACCCCATCTCAATTGTAGGTGAATTGGTAGATGAATTATATGAGAAATCAATTTTTTCAATACTCGCTCTAAAGTCAAGATATTATCAAATTAGAATGAAAAAGGAATATGTACCTAAGACTACATTCAAGACTCATTATGACTATTATTAATTTAAAGTCATTCCTTTCAGATTGTCAAATGTACTAGCAACCTTTCAATCACTAATGAACCAAATATTTCAACATCAATTGAGGTAATTTGTGCTAGTTTTCTTTGATGATATACTTGTGTATAATGTCAAAGCTGTTGAACACCCGCATCATATGAGGAAGGTATTTTGCATTTTCTCAACAAATTCTCTTCATATTAATATCAAGAAATGCAGATAAGGAGAAAATAAAATAAAGTATTGGGCCACTAGGTGTCGGTAGAAGGAGTAGAAGTCAACAAGGAGAAGATATCTGCCATGATTAATTGGCCGATTTGTAGAAACCTTAAGGAACTTTGTGGGTTTCTAGGGCTCACTAGATATTCGAGAAAGTTTCTTGCCAAGTATGCTTCAATTGTATGGTGACTAATATAATTATTAAGAAAAGATGCATTCTATTGGTCAATGGTAATGAAGCTTTCCATTTTGTCTATCTTAAACAAGCAATGACTATGGCTCCGATATTAGCATTACCAAATTTTTTGCAAGAAGTTATTGTGGAAACTAATGCTTCTAGATCAGGTGTTGGGGCCATTCTCATGCAACAAGGGCACCTAATTATTTCAGTCAAGCACTTCTAATGAGAGCCAAATTGAAATCAGCTTACGAATAGGAGTTGATGGCTATTGTGTCAACATTTTATCATTAAAATAGATTAGTATTGTCTTCAATTATTACTTGAACAGAAGGAAATCCATGCTGAATATCATAAATAGTTGGTGAAATTGATGGGCTATAGTTTTGAAATTAAATATAAGGAAGGGAAGAACAATCAGGCCATAGATGCATTATCTTGATGTCTATTATTACTGCAAACTGAACTAAATGAGACAGTAGTGCATCACGCCATTGATCTTGAAGCTGTTTGACTAGTAGTGGACCAAGACACTAGGCTTGTAGAGATTAAGACTTCCTAGTCTAAAGGAGATACAACAAAAGAATTATATTCCTTGAATGATGGATCCTTGCTTTATAAAGAAAAGTTAGTTCTATCAACAGATTCCCCTTTAATTACTAGAGTGTTAGAATTATTTCATGACAACCCAGTGGGGGGTCATTTTGGGTTTTAGAAGACATACCATAGAATTTTACACCAGTTCTACTAGCAAGGAATGAAGAGAGATATAAAGGCATATATCAACAATTGCCCTACTTGCTTACAATGTAAATTTTCTTCACTATCTCTAGTGGGACTTCTGCAACCATTGCCTATACCAACCCAAATATGGGAAGACCTTTCAATGGATTTCATTGAAGGCTAACCCAAATCAAATGGGTCAAATGCCATATTAGTAGTAGTAGATAAATGAAGTAGGCATAGTCATTTCATTGCCCTACAACATCCATTCTCAGCCAAGGAGGTCACTCAATTATTCATTAAGGAAATCATTAGGCTCCATGGGTTTCCAAAGATAGTGGTCTCTGACAAGGGACAAATATTCTTAAGTACATTTTAATGTGAACTGTACACACTACAAGGGACTAAACTCAAATTCAACTCTTCTTACCACCCTCAAATAGATGGAAAAACTGAAGTCATCAATAGGTGCTTAGAAAATTACTTGAGATGTGCAACCTTTGATAAATTGAAGTAATGAAAATTATGGCTTCATTGGGTAAAATATAGTTACAATACTTCCTATCATTCTTCCATTAAAATGACTCCTTTTCGAGCAATATATGATAGCGACTTGCCAAAACTTATCAAATATGGAACACTCTTTGAACGAGATGATATTCTCAAGATTTTGAAATTCAACTTGCACAAGGCACAAGTGAGGATGAAATCTAATATAGATAAGCATCATTGAGAAGTTGAATTAGAGGTGGGTGATTTGGTATTCTTCAAAATCAAACCATATCAGATGAAATCTTTAGCAAAAAAGGAAAATGAGAAGTTAAACCCTCGCTATTTTGGTTTATATCCCATTATGGAAAGAATTGGACTAGTGGCATATAAACTCCCATTGCCTAACCATTCAACTGTTCATCTAATGTTCCATATATCTCAGCTGAAGAAGACACTCAAAATAGATAGTAGAAACCAACCAATTCCCCCGACAAAATCAGAAGAACAAGAATGGATACTAATTCCAGATGGCATAAAAGTTCATAGGTCAACTCCTCAAGACATAGAGATATTACTTTCATAAAAACATCTTCTAGAGTTTGAATCATTATGGATGATAGTATCAGCATTCCTTTGACAATTTTCTACATCTCACCTTGTGGACAAGGTGAAACTCATGGGGGGAAGTAATGTTTTGAAGCTAATCGTCATCTACACAAGACGACCTAGACCCCCACATGGAGGGGGGACCATGAAAAATAATGTCCAAAGGCTGAAATAAGAGAGGGGGGAGAAAACAAAAATTGGAGAGGGAGATCTGTCCTTGGGAGGTCCAATTCGGGCTCTCTTTTCCTTGAGGATCCATCTGACCTCAAGAACTCACCCTACTATTTGTGAACCTCTATTGTCTGTCAAATTTCTATTTTCAATTGTTCAATTTGGTTCTTCT